>MU121166.1:14375-31731 GCA_014904835.1 Paxillus ammoniavirescens
CCCTTCCAGGGTTCTGCTCACCAGTGAATCCCTTTGGGGTTGAACTTATCACACCCTTCTTTTCATTCTTTCCTTTGTCCTGACCACTTAACACCTGGGAAGGACTTAGTTTTTTTCACCGCGACATTAGTTTCAAACAAATGCTTACTAGGAGGCATACTTACTCCGAGTTGGCCCAGTCAAGCCCTGCGGGACAGAGAAGTGCTCCTGTACACTCATGGTTGAAGCCTCTGCCCGATTTCACATTTTGTGGGATATGGGGATTCAAAGACTGGCCCTTAGGGGTGATCCAGTCAATAATGGCACTTTTCATCCCTTTGGTGTCATCGGCCCACGCCCCATTAGCCCCCTTTGGATCTTAGTCGAACTCGTTAGGTCACACAAGTCAAGAGGCAAGTGAGTTGCATACCAATTCTCCAATAAAAAAAACTTCATCCTCAGATGACTCCATGAGACGCCCCTCCAATCCAGGCACCATCCGTAAGAGTTCTCAAAACACTGCAAATTCTCTATGTTCCCTGATTATAAATAATACAAAAGCAAGTTCTAACATTCCATCAAGAATGGCTAAACTTACTGAGTGGTTAGAGACTCTTGATTGTCACATGCACCTTCAGACATGATCACAATTCCATTGGTCAATAGAGTCTGAATGTTACAGAATGAGTGCGCTGCGCGACCAAAATGGCAACCATGATGAACTAATGGGTCCTGTGTGGTCTTGTAGTAATGTTCAAGTTAGCCTTCCAGTGAATATAAAGGTTTCAACAAGGACATACAGCTTTTTCCTAGGGCCGAGTTCCAAGGCATTAGAGTGAGGACATTTGTGCCCAGTTGAAGACTGTGGGCTGATGGAACCAGCATTAGGACGCAAGGAAGACATCTGAAGCAAGAAAACAGAGGTGATGAGATGGGTGAAGGGAACGGTAGTACATGCTTTACACCATACAAGACACTTTATACCCACATACCCCCAAGAGAGAACGACATGGTCAGCTAAAAAGATGCTGTAGTAATACAATCAATCACACCCAGATTGACTTAGTGACTCTGAAATGGGTCTTGGATATGAATCATCGCCACACATCCCAAATGTTGTCGAGTGGACGGTGTCAGAGTTGGTGGCTGTGCATGGTGAAGTCACAGTGAACGTTAGGATTGGTCACTGCTGTCACAGTTAGATTTGGAGTTACAGCCAGCAGTAGTGGCCAGGCGCTCCCAAGCAGACACATGTGTAGTCTGCCCCATCTGACTCAGCGTCCTGACTGCAGCTGTGAGAAGGCTACAGCCAGATGAGTTTACCAAAATTCAGAGTGAAGAGGGCTCAAGGAAGTGACTGATGGCATGTCGGGTTGGCGGCTGTGCAAGGGGTAAGGTAGACTCTTAGTGCATCATAGCCACCCATCCCAAAAGTAACATTGAGCAGGTGGTGTTGGGGTTGGCGGCTGTGTGGACGGAGAAGTGAACGTTAGGATTGGTCACCACCACAGTTGGATTTGAAGCTGCAGTATCTGAGCGTTCCCAAGATGGTCAGCCGCATAATTGATTTAGTGTAACCACCGCCACCTGACTCGGACCTGCCAGTGGGAGTAGGTGGGAGTCCAGACTACGGCTGCAAAAAGCTAGAAGTCTTGGCCTGAAGAATCAGGAGAGGTTAGGGACAAACGAGGCTAGGCGGCTGGCAGCAGCACTCATTGCCACTGGCCTGAAATTAAGACACAACTTTGTCCAAACAGACCTGCCAGGGCCCAATAAAGCTAGATGGCAACTAGGCAACTGGAAGTTCGAGTTGGTTGACGGCACAAATCCCTCCCATGCAGAGCATCGAGAACTTGAAAATCCTCGAAGGTGTACCAGCAGGCAAGTCTCTGTGCAGTGAACGAGCGTCCCATTCATTGATAAGCTTATATAGTGGTACCAAACCCAAGCCTTACTGTATCTATCAGCGGGCCGGCAGCAGATAGGGTGACCATCCAGGTCAAAACAGATTGTGGTAATTTATTTACGTCGATGAAGTTATAGGCTCAGTGGCTCACCAAGCAAGGTCCAGAAGCATACCTAGAGCGTCCGCAGCATATGATTGCAAAATGCATGCGGTCGCATGTGGGAGATTCAGATGAGATGTGCCATCCGAAGAAGATTGCTTGCATAGGACAAAGCAGTGGCGAAGGCGGAGAAACCCCAACACAAAACATTGGAGAGTTGCTCTCTGATCTTATCAAGGAGGTGCATGCCATCAAAGCACAAGTGATGACTATACGAGTGATACTGCAGCTCAGGCTAAGATCGCTGTCAGTTCTTGTGACCACACTATGTGCAATCTTTGCAGGACTAGCTGTGCAGATTCCCACACTCGCGTAGACGATGAGGAGGTGGTTCAGCATGCGCAGTGACCCCTTGGATGGTTCACAGATCCCTGACAGGCTTGGGTAGGCAATATCAGTAGCTAGCATCACAGAAATACAATACAAGGTGCTTTTGCTGGGCAAGCCGAAAGATGAAATGAACCCCAGAGAAATAACATGGTAAACATACTAGTCAGACAGGTTCAGATATACACATTCTAGGTGGTGCCTGGGCCAGTGTGATTCTGAACATACGACTATGCAAGCAATGAGTCTTCACAACTGGGCATTTCCTGCCTTGCTGGCCCAATATCAAGTCCTGCTTGATTGGCCATGGATTCTCATGTGCATCAAATCATGTCAGGTTGTATCTCCAGTGGTCATTCTCATGAGAAGCTAAGGTAGGCTTGGGCTTGGATGAGGCTTGGGAGTGAGAATGGGAGAAGCAGATCACAGACCTGGTGAATATCAACTCGCATCAACAAGACAAAAAGCGATGACAACTTACATCCGGCCTAACACCCCATGGCGCACTCCCAACGATGATGGTGCCAGCACTCAACCCCATCTCCACAGACCCTTCCCAAAGGGCGCATGCATTCTCACCACCGGTCAAAATTTCATCAGCTTGAATGATCACTCCCTCCCTTCAAAGAAACTCAGCAAATAGGATTTCTCGAGAACTTGGGCAGTTTAGGGTTCTTTTGTATTGGAGCATAACCTTCGGCGACTACAAAGACCAATGGTGGGCAAGGGTAAGGAGCATGGTGAGGAGTGGGATGAGAAAAATGGGACAATGACAATATAATGTGAACTGGGAGAACAAGGCGATAGCTCTATCTCACTTTGACATAAAGGCTTGTGGGGGATGGAAGCGTTGGGATGTAGGCTGGGCGGGGTCAATCGGCTGATGCCTTGATGGAGCTTGGAACTTGAAGTTCTGTCCAGGAAAACGGGCACAAGGGGGAGGTGGCAATACAGACGCCGACAGAACAAAAAGGGGAAGGGGAAGGTTGTAGCATAGCCAGGGCCATGAGCCGCAGATGTAGAAGCCAAGGGAGCAGTGACCTCTCCAAGTGGCAAGAGATGAAAATCAAAGTCATCGTCTGGGACTTTGCTTTTGGGGTTCTCTACTTTGTACAATTCTTCAATACTGGGATACGAGCTTTTCGTATCAGTCTTGTAGAAGTACAGTAGTTCTGTGGGTCAGGGAGGTGTGAATGTTATCTAAGTTGAATGAAATCGATCCAGTTCTTTGCACAAAGATTGGCATGCCCGATTCGCAGAGTCCAGCTGAAATCAGAACTTAGCTGGAGAACACAGAACCAGCATTTCATGCACTTAGTTGATTATAACCAAGGGAGTAGTAAACAATGAGAAATTCAGAAACTGAGTGACCACCAACTGTTACACGGGGCGACACTAGTGTGCTTGACCAAGGTAACAATCGCCCTTTCTAGTCATGATCGTGGTTAACAATGGACTATAATCGGTTGTCAAAGAATATCAGCAGTCGTCAGAGGTGACTGAGACCTTAGGAGCAGAAGTGTCTTGAATGCAATGTATGATTGCATAGAATAAGCTAAAGTACAAATGCGTATAACAACAGCTATATAAATGGTTTGTGGTTGCACACAGACCAGGAAGAGGGAATAAGGCCATTGGCCGGAACATGATAGAAGGAGATAGAAGGCATAGCCTTCTAGGAATATGCTGGGTAGACTTGGAGAGGCTACCTAAGATGGCAACTAGGTTGAACCAGTGATGAGTCATAGTTCGGAAAGATATGGAAAGTCATGGAAGGAAAGTAAAAGATAGGGGGTAACTAATATATTGTAACACTGATGGCGCGTGTTGTTCTGTGGTACATTGTTGTTCCATCTGCCTGATCCATGGCTGACTTCATTGTCACGGCATGACATGTCACAACGGTCATTGGCTGTCTCGACTGAGTGCGCTGCCTCCCATTTCGTAGTGTTGTTCCAAACTTCTCGTAGTAGCTCTGTGCTAGTTGTAGTCTTCTTGAATAAAGTCCTAAGTGTTTGGAAACACTTGTAAGCTGACTTGAAGTGGTGAATTCAGAGGAATAACGAGTCTGGGATTGTGGACACGATCACACACTTTGCGAGTGCATTGGCCTGTTCGTCGTAAGGATTTGGCGTTGTTTGGCTAATGTAAGCTCCAATTCCTAGTTCGTCGACTGCCCGTTCAAGGTTTGCTTGCCACACTGACCAATTCCGTCCATCCGTCCTAAGTGTGGGAATTTTAGCCATAGAGGGAATTCGAGTTGAGTGGACTGGGTTACTGACAGGCTTCGGGGCTCATAACCTGTAAGAACCTGTAATGTGTCAGAAACCAATTCAATCCTGAAGGGTCTGGAGCGAACCCGAAGGATCGGGTAATTGGGTATCGGGAATGGGGGTCCGGAATGTGTCTGAGGGGGTAGGGACTTTGGCTTCAACTTATGTGTTGTGCCCCTGTACGAGTCCTGTCCCTTGATTTGCAGAGGGGGTCAGATTTATAAGTCCTGAGATCAACTCAAGAACTTAAGAGGGAGGTTTAGAGGAGTAGAGGGTAACGGGATTGGGATCTTATTGATATTTGAACTAAGGAAAAGTAGCAAGGTTACATGGGGTTTATATACTGAAAGTCTGGATAGATATAAACGGACTAGTGTCGGGCTTTTCGGGAATCCCGACGCGAAACAAAAGAAAGATGTCAGGATTACCATACAAGACGTGCAAATGACGAATGAGCACGTTAGATTAACAATGATAGGCAAATGATGATGAAAAGGAAAGTATGACAGGAAATGGATATAAGGTGGACTTGATTACTAATAGTAGTCTGAAGACTCGGGAACGGGAATCGGGGAACAGGAAAAGAGAAAGGAAATGTTTAAGTACAACCCGAAGTTGTCGGGTATGTCGGGATAGGTCGGGATAGGTCGGAAATGGGTCGAATGGATATGGAAAGTCATGGGACGTGACATAATGGCTCTGTAAGATGGGGAAACCTGTCTGTAGTATACCTTAGTAGTTAGTCACTAGATAAGTAAGTAAGTAATTGCCTGTAGTATACCTTAGTAGTTAGTCACTAAGGTAGTACTACGGTAAGTGTCTAAAGGTAAGTACATGATTACCTAAGCTGTATATCTACATTTGTATTCCAACATCCTGATCAACAGAACAAGCACAAATATGTTCCCAGTGTAAATGCACGGTGTCACACTAGGTCACAGAGGCAAATTGGAACCCTGACACGGCCGTTGAGCATTGAGCATGTCGGAGTGCTTTCAAGAGAGATGTTATGAGAAAGTTTTGTGGCCTACCAATGCAGCCGAGTACTCAAATAGGATACTCCGCTCGAAGTTGTCATGCTCAAATGAGTTCTGACTGTCATGCTTGCATCGTCAATAACAACAGCAACTCTGTTGTAAACCCTTCCAGAAAAAATGGAGGAGGTGGGTAATAGCATACAGTACCTCAGCACAAAAAAGCAAAATTTTATGTTGTGATCTGCATCATCCCCTAACTACTTTGTATGGAAAACAATGGTTTTGGGTGATAGATTCGAGGCCAAGCATGCAACCACAGAAATTTTTTGTTTTAAAAAATACAGAGCCATCAATCTGTCATACAATGACCTACCTCCAGCTGCGATAGGCTTAAATCATGATCTTGTGTATGCTACGAGGCGTTTTGCAACTCTGTCCCATTTTGCAACTCTGGCACAACAATAGTATATCTACATTGTGCAATTTTTGTGATGTTGCCAGTGGGCCTTGGGTGGGTTGTCTGCAATGTAGTTGAGGTGCATCCATTCGGGTTCAAGTCACCTTGCTTGTGCAAGGTCATATGTTTTATGGCTTCGTGCGCAGATCTGCCACACGAACAAACAATTTCCTTTCAAAGACCAAATGTGAAATCTCATGTGTTGTTTGAGTGAGGCACGGGTTCTAAGCTTTCCATGGATCAACTCCTGTGCTGCAATGATGCAGATCATACATACAAAATGACTGTACTGACGACCGAGTCATTGTATTTGCCCACTGTGTTGATTGTTGGTGAGTTTGAACGAGATGGTTCTTTGGTTGTCGTTGCAAGGCTGGGTAGCTCAATTTCAGGGATGCGGATCACCGTTTTTCAGTATCATTGAAATTCCAGAGTGCTGTCGCTCCATGACTCAACACCTTTACTTCCAGCACTCTCCTGACCTGTTTCGTCTGCAAGCTGGTCAGAGTACATGGGAATTCTATGGTACATTTTTTTTGCTATCATTTTTCCTGTTTGAATGCATATCTGAATGTGTGACCTAGCTCTCCTATGCAATTTATTGTGAGAACACCCTGTTTTCTTTGCACCCACTTCAACCAATGCTGCCTCCTGCATAGTGGATCTCACTGACATGTTTGAGTTCGAAAGCTTGTTGTTTGAGTGTTCACGAAATGGGACAGTTTGTGAATATGATTAGCGCAAGACTCCACCATGACAAGTTTTGGTTACCTTTTAACAAAGAATGGGGCCAAATTGGCCTGCATGATATTCTGCACATGTTTTGTCTGATCGTATTTTCAATCGATTGTCTTCTTCTCACAGGTCTTCGGAGGGATGCTTGGTAAAGAGATTGTTTTTGAAGTCTCTAAGGAGATGGATGGAATCTCTTCCATGACTTCGGGACAATGCCACATACGCATTGAATGGGGTGAGACCAAAACTAGTCGTCTTTCCTATATTGACGATCAGTTTTTCAATGGTCTGACCTTATGACTTAAAATCTGTGAATGCGTATGCTGTCGTGAGTGGGAGTTGTCATCTGCTGATCTTTGTACGAGGTTTTCCACCGACACAGAAGTCGTGCACTACAGGACAAAGGGGCACCTCTTGTCGTTCTAGATGGGGAAGTGCTGGTAGATCCGACATCTTGAGCTTGACGAGAATGAAAAGCGGAGGATAAAGTAGATGTATATTTCCATCATTGACAGTTTGCAGTGATGGCTCTCGTGGATCAAGAGTGATGTTGGTCACTGTTGCTCTTGATCCGTTCGCGAGATTGGTGGTGGGTGATACATTTTCGGTCACCATTACCTCCATTCCAATCGTAATTTTGCACTGCATCAACAAGCCCGCTGTGTCATTGACCGGCATTTTGGCAATAGTGACTCTCTCTTGTATTGTAAGAGGACCATGTGCTGAACTGTCTTCGGAAGGAACAATGTAATGAAATGAGCCGTGGCTTCTGCAATGCTTGTGAGCAGATAACTTATTCCATTCCATTCTGACGCTGTTTTATGCAGTGATCAAAACTGCTTTAGACCAAGGAGGTGATGCAAAGTCTGGCACAATGCAATTTTCCTCAGTCAGAACGAGACTTCAAATGATGGATAAATCTTCCTTTGTACATTCTCCATCTCTTGCTCAACCTAGAATGTCATTCCAGACCGGATCTGTCACACGCATCTGTTTGGAAAGTGTGACGATGGTCTCAAATTGAAGATAAAGATTGCATCCAATTTCACTGTGGGTTTTGGGCTGCAATTGTATGAATAAAGCTCTGTTCTGCTTCGCGACAGGTGGAAATTGATGAAAGTTGCCACTAAGGAGAACACTGAGTCCGCCAAAGGGAATGGTTGATTCTTGTGGTCCAATGACTATGGACGTCACTTGTGAGAGAAGTGAAAGCATGTCAGTGGTAAGCATGCTCATTTCATCCACAATAAGAAGGAGCTTTCCGAGGATGTTCTTCTTCTGTTGAGCTGCCATCTCAGGCGTTGGATGTGTTCCCCATTTGGTACTTCGCGGAGTGCAGATGGGTATTCCCGCCCATGAATGCAAGGTACAGCCACTGATGTTACTTGCTGCAACTCTTGATGTAGCAGTTTTGGCTAGCTTGAGCAGTGCTCCTTGCTCAGCATAGACTTTCATTATGGCATCTATGAGGCTCGATTTTCACGTCCCCCCGATTCAGCCACTATCATTAAAAGCTGCGGTGTGTCTCGCCCTTCTAGCTGACATAGCAATTGGTTTCATAGAATCATAAGCACCATTAACTGCTCCTCATTCAATCCTTGTCCTCCAGTACTTCTCTTCGTTGTGGTGGGTTTTTTGAATGTGACACTTTCTGTCATATCTTCAAGTCCGGATTCTTTTGCAACTCTTGCATGGTCACCCATAGAGTTCGGCAACTGACCACCTTCATCAAACACTCCTACATCCTCTCCTATGGCAATAGCCACACTTGCATATAATTGTTCCCTTGTTGAAAACCTCTTTTTCATGGCTTCTTCCACATCTATCTCGCTGATCTCTTTTATCACCTCTCCATCGCTGGCCAGTTCCTCATCAATTTCATCATCTAAATGTTCACCTTGCTCTCATATTGGAAGAGACCATTCTGTTGTTAGCTTCATCAGTGTTCTCTGTTCTTCCACTTTGTCGGAACAATCATAATAGTATTGAATGTTCGCTACTGTGCGTGAAACGAGGTCCGGTGCTCCATGAAGGAAGTCATCGAAAGCAGTATTGAAACTGATGTCTACCGGCTTTAGGTCCATCATAGATCTCCAAGGTTTGAGCAGTGCCAACACAGATGCGCAGTATAGACTGCGTGTCTGTGGATCATTTGCTCAAGGAAACCACCATCCTGGGAAATATGGCATAGTCTCATGGTCTTTGGTGCGCAATGTTCTACATCTGTTTTCATGACCTGTACCAGGTTTATACATTATTCGGATGTTGTGCCTTCGATGAGAAATCGATTCATTATCATGATTTTTGGGTGTGTTGTATGTATTCAAGAAAAAATCAACATATAAAAGATCCTCGAGTTCATTGCCACGGTCAATATACTGTTTCATCTGATCACGGATGCTAAGACTTCCTTGATCAACATCCAATATGGTGTACTCAACCGTGTGAAACGTGTCATAGACTGCAAATGATCTTGCGAAAAAAAGCATAAAAAACTTACATCCAAGTCTTCCATCCCTGCTTGCGCCTCTTGATGTTCATATAACTCTGTTGTTGAATGACAAACTTGAAGTTGAGGATAGGTCCATTGAAAAAGGTTGACCACCGAAGAAAAATAAATAGGCTTGAAGTGATGGGATATGTATCAATTGCCCCAGTTCATGAGATAACTGACAACCTCAGGTGCACTGAACTCTTGCTCACAGCTTAATGTGTTTGCACAGCGTTGGATCAAGCGTCTGTTCAGTGTCTGATAGTCACCAGTTTGTCATTCTTATAATTGATGAAATGCGAGAGTCCGAGCCAAAAGGGCAGAAACATTGGACAAATGTTGCTGGACTTTGGTAGCATAGTTCGTAAAATAGAAAGTGATGTGCTTTGTTTCACCCCCATTTGTAATCAACTTGCTGTTGTGATTGGATCGAAGACAGTCCAGTACGGCTGGAATCCAATCATTCATCATCCCTACATTTCTTTGTGGGCCCCATTCCCCGTCTTCACTTATCCAAGCACGTTCTGCAAGTGGAAATGGAGCATGACGCTTGCATAGTAAACGACCTTGTCATTTTCTTATCAGCAACTAGTCCGTTTGAGTACAAACCAAAATCACCTTTGACAGCTATAGAACAACCTGGCCCACACTTATGGATTTGAACAGCCCTCAACAATTTTTGTTGATTGTTGTTATGAAGGTGTTCATAGGTCGATGAAAGTGGGTCTAATGGTTGAGAGTAAGAGACAGCTCTGTCCCTCGGAATCTGTGACAGTGAATGCTCATCAACATCAGAGTGATGTCCATGGATATTGACAGCAATGAAGTGTGCGATTCGTTGCCGAAAGTGTTCTCCTTTCAATAACTCTTTCATTCACTCTGCTGTAGGATCTCCTTTCAACCACAGAAGTGCATGGAGATGCAGTGTGCCTCGTCCTTGGGCTTCAACAGTTCCTATGTGAGCCTCAACAACCCCAAAAATACCACATTTCCGGTGAAGAGCTGAGCCTTTGTTATCATTATAGATACCGAACAATGAATCAATCACTGCACAGATCGTAATGTGAAAAAACTTTGCGGCCGCATATGGATCTTGTGCAATACGAATAGGGTGTTGAGTTGCATCTGGACCAGCTGTGTTGTCAAAATGATCAAGATTGATTTTGGCTCCAGTAAAAACTTGAGCGATAGGGTCGTGAGTGTCTGTAGGATTGAGAGTAATCCAAAGTGAAGGTGGACCTTTTTTGACAGTCATCCCCCAAACAAAGGAGTGAATGCGTGTCCATGATTCGTCGGTTCCGATGACCTTTGTCTGCACAGTGGAAATATGCTTTTTCAACGCTTGCACAACAGGATTAGAATGTGTCTTGTGCTGGTCCTCCTCTACACTTGCTAGTTTCAGGTCGCCAGGTTGCAAAGAGCGGAACACCTCTTCATACTGGTGGAAATCATGTTTCTTGACTTGGATGACAGCTGATCAACAGACTTGCTGCTTTTGAATGACGCTGAAGACTTGAAACATAAATTGTGGATCCAAGTGAAATCATTGATCAGCATATTTCATAGCCCAAGCTGCTTGAGCTTCGTAGGAAACAGGAATGGGACAGTCAACTTCAAAACCTCCCATTGCATAAGGAAACAGCCACGGAAACACTCCTAGTAGATGGTTCGGATCTTCTGGTCATCCAATGATCAAGTGCCCTTCTTCATCTCGTCTTCCATACTCTGTCACAAATGTGCTTCCTCTTCTAATAGCATAAGATTCGGAGGCTGAAAGACCTGCATTGGCAAAAGCATGAGCAAGAATTTGACTATCATTGACATCAGAAGCCCCTGGGTCTAAGACACCAAAGGACTGAATCGGAGGATCAACAGCAACCACACTACCTAGAGAATGGGTCTCATTAGAAATAATCTGAATAATGCAGTTTTTCCCTGACTCACCTTCATCTTCACCATAATATATTATCTCGTCATCATCATCATCATCATCATCATCGTCTTGAACAACATAACCTGCCCTCTCTTGCTCAAGTGACAAAAGATCATCAGAATGTTGTGTTGTTGAACGAAGCACATCAGGGATTCCTCCTTCGGGAAGCATGTTCAAATTTTCTTCTGAGATGACGATATTTTGATAAAGGGGATTTTCTCTACACAGGAAAAGTAACGCATTTCTGACGTGACTGTGACTGACTGTCACCATTGAAGGCATGCAATGATCGGGAAGATTCTTCGGCCCAACAATAGTGATACTGATTGTAGATGCAAGAATCACAGGTCTTGGGGGCAACAAATTCCCCTGAACCATAGAAGAGATGTCCTGCATATTCATTCAGTATGTAGAAACATTGTCACGCAGCCCATTGTTCATAGCGGCCTGGTCCCAACTATGTGCTCCTTTATGTTTCAGAAACAGCTTGACAATATAAGCGGCAGGATAGTAACAAGCGACAAGAATTCA
Organism: Paxillus ammoniavirescens; assembly: GCA_014904835.1. Lineage (NCBI taxonomy): Eukaryota > Fungi > Basidiomycota > Agaricomycetes > Boletales > Paxillaceae > Paxillus > Paxillus ammoniavirescens. The sequence goes on from MU121166.1 coordinate 26,145, forward strand.
TTCAGAAAGAGTGAGCATTGAAAGCTCAGTGGGAACTTCGCCGATCCAGAGATTATTGCTTAACGCTGCTGAAGGTACCTTTCCATCCATCAACTGACCCATACACACAACAGACATTCCCCCAAAAATGTCCATCTTTGTGTACAATCACAGGATTATACAGCAACATCTGATTGATGAGATTTTGTTGCGGATGGAAAGACAAAGGGTGAAGCAATTCTGTAAAATGGAATGTCAACAGATCTTGTTCTGTCGTTTGCAAAACTTGCACCTCTGATGCACATACAACGCAAACAGTTTGGTGTGTAGTGTCATTCCCTTATTTTGAAATTATTAAGATGTGACTATCCAAATAAGAAGAACTTCAATGAAACTCACCTGTTCTTTCAATAAACTCATGCACACATTGATCTCGAACTGTTTCTCCTATGTCTTCCATAAATTTTCTTTCATTGTCTTCGCTCGTATCCAAAATTTCATCAAGACGGGCTCATTTGATTGATGTTTGAGCCTCCTCTTCTCTGAGATGGTGTTTTCGATTTAGAGCAACAGAGTAACTGCCGACGTTGTGGATGGCCTTCAATAGCTTCAAAAACATTCCGTCAAGTTCGTTTTTCAGCCGTAGTCAAATGGCCAGCTCCGAGTGTTTCAATAGCTTCTTGCTTTGTCAGCTGTTCGAACACATCAGAGAGTGTGTTGTCGTTCACTTCGATATCCATGTTGTCTGTGCTCAATGAAAGAACACATAATTCTGAGTCTTACAAACCATCCCTATGATGTCATTCAGTTTATCTGTAAGCCACAAAAGACATTGTACACTCTGCTATTTTCGTTTCTTCTCAACAATGTCTTTCGACAGCGCTCATCACCACCAAACTCTCGTGCAACAGCCCAACTATGCCGCATCTCCTACACTCGCAAATCAACTTGAATGGTGACCTGATGGGAGCGGACATGCAGTCTATGACAAACAGGAAGAAGAAAAACCACTTGTCGCAATCACTGTTGGCAAGGTTGTTGACTTTAAACTGAACGTAAATCCAAGTGGAACGTACCTCGGGAAAGCCTTTGGTCCTTTGTCAAAGGCTAAATATCAATGCTTCTCCACTCGACCTCTCGATCCTGCTTTCAAAGATGATTTCTCTTGAACATATTCAATGCTCGAAAAACTACAAAACATAGTAGCAAGGAGTGTGAACAGAAAAGACATGTTAATCAACAAAGTGGGTGGGAAAATGATCAGATTTGCACAAAGCATTTTTGAAGAAAGAGTAAGTCAAACAACTCTCCTCCTTAAGAAAAACAATTGAACTTACTTGTAACAGAAGAATGCTGTTCGAGATTCACCTTCCCCCAAGAAAAGCGTAGTATACCTCGAAGACCTCAAGAAAGGTTCATAATATCCACTCCAAGTCTAAAAAATCCGATCAGCTCATCTCCATATAGACACCTTCCCTGAAAACGAAAGCAACACAGTCACCTCTGATACAGAGCCAAATGAAGAGATGGATAAAGAAACTAAACATTGGCCCATTGATGCCAAGTATCAAGATGAACTGGACCTCATAAAACCTCTTTTTCATGCCATTCCTCTTCCCCTCTATAAGAATAACAAGTTCATCAAACCTCGTGACATCAACGACAAACTTAAAAACTCACTTGTCAAGGTTCACTTCAGCATCCACCATACATACATCAAAAAAGACAAAACAACTCAGGACTCTTTCCAAGCTCACATTCATGAGATAAAAATCCTCAAAGGTAAAAAGATAACGACCACGCATCAAGATCCCCGGAAAGGTCCCTCTGCTTCATTCGTGCTAACAGACACCCTACCTGCTAAGCAACCTCGTCTCAATGACTCTTCAGACGATCAATGAGGTCCGACTACTTCCGCTAAAGGAAAAGAAAAAGAGATTAGTCATGATGAAGAAGAAGCTGAAGGTAGTCACTGAAATTTGCTCTTGCCCATTGAAAGATTGTATAAATGAATCTTGATTTCTTCCAGTTGTACCTGTATCTGATATATCCACAATGTAATGTACATAACTTGCCTCGTCAACAGAAATAAAACGCCTCATTTGCAGTCGATAATCACCTATTGAGTGAGACAATGTGGAATACTTCTCGAACAAAAACTTCAACCACGGCTGTATCATCAACATAAAAAGATCCATAACCTTGGACAAGATTCAGAAGTTCATCTAAAACACATATTACCATTAATAAAAGAAAAAGAAAAAGAAACGCACCACGATGTCGAAAATCGAGATAAGAAATCCCTTGGAACATGACAAACAGCTGCATCAAGGAAACCTGCTTCAACTAACGTGTTCGAAACCGTCATAATCACCGCAGATGGATGAACACGATCTTGCATGTCAACTGAGTTTCGAGTGAACATGTCGAAGACCGAAAAAAAGGAGAAAATCTCACTAATAATAAATGCACCCATCATGATATTGACAAAACAAAAGAGGTTTATTTGGCTGATTAACTAATCCGCACAAGCAGTCGTGACCGCACTGTGCACATTGGTGTCACGGTTTGTAAACAAGGTTCCTGCCGACGAAGTTCGGCCGTACATCCAAGTAGTCAGAATGTCTTGCGAGAGTTTCCAGAAGGACTGTGTCACAAGGCGCTGAGTCTCCCCAAACCAGACCGTAACAGAGAGGAAGACAGTCATTCCTCTCTTATGTACAAGGCGCTGCGCTCACAGCATCAGGATGGCAGGGTTTAGGGTGGGTTTTAGACTTAGTCAGTGCATAGATTATTATTATTATAATTTGAAGGCTACCATATATATAGGCTAGCTTGTAGCATAGTACACACACCTGAGGCAAGGACCACTTTGTCTGTCGAACAAATTGGTGAGAAATTGGCTAACATATTTTGCCTGGATTAGTGGGTCTGGCAAATGAACATAGTGACAAAACTTAGTTTAATTATGTACGACATTTGAATATTGTACAAACTCTCCCACAGAGGGTACATATGTCTACAGAAATGTACCCACTTTGGGACCTAAACATATTTGACCTTGTCTCTAGGGCAAGGTTTCCCCCCTAAAATTTAGGTGGGAACCGACCATAGGCAGGCAAGCACAAAAATGCAAAGACAAAAGAGCCGGGACAAACCTGAAAACATATTGTACCTGGGTTCATAACTCTGCTTATTGTTTTGATTGGAAGACCATATAATAAATTCGTACCAAATATAATTATTGTACATTTCCGCTGACCTAGGTACAATCTGTTTCTGAGTAAGTCACCGATATGTTAGGGCCCATTCGGCTCCCTGGTCTCACGGGACCTACCCTGCCAAATTTGAAGCCTACGCTCTGTGAAAGTGTAGGCCTTTGGCCTTGGTAAGCTGACAGTTTGTTCGGCAATGTGTAAGGCTGCGTAAGCTTCAGCCACCAGTGTGACACGATGTGGTACTGGTTGTCACAAGTACTAGAACAACTACACTAGTAAAATCTTCATTGAGGGTTATCATATTTCTACCTTTTGTCAATACACCTATAGCCATGCTGCCCGCCCACGACGATGAAACACGGCCTTCTGAAACTCCCGCAGCCGAACCAGCCGTGACAACGAACAGCAAATCACAGTGCATGACATGGACGATGAATGACGACGTGAAAATGCTCGGCGTGTTATGGGAACGCAAGCTTGCTGGAGATCAGTCTGATAATGGCTGGAAGAAGAAGGTTTGGACTGTGGTCGCAGACGCACTCAAGGATAGTCCAGGTGGAATGAAGAACTCACAGAAGTGCATGGATCACTGGGGCAATGTGAGTTCTATCATCACACTTGTCATAATATTTTACGTACTTACTACACTGTGACACAACGCAGCTCAAGTCTAATTTCGTCGCTGTGCAGAAGCTCAGTTCCCTGTCTGGTTTCGGATGGGATGACAACTTGACGATGGTCACAGCGCTCCCTGCTGTCTGGGATGAACTTCATGGTGTAGGCCGTTCATGCTTCAACTAGTATCACAGCTAATAATAGTCACATAGAAGAGTCACATGAAGAAGTATCTTCACTGGGAACATACTCCCTTTCCATTCTATGATGAGATGCTCTTTCTCATCAATGGGATTGTTGCCACTGGGTCAGCGGCATTCCATGCTGGTGGTCATCCCGTTTTTGGTGACTTTGTCTCTTCACCACCCACTGACAATATCCATGACACTGACGACGAAGGCCATGGCATCAGTATCAGTCAGGAAGTGCTCACTGGGATCCAACGAGACAGCCGCCCTGCCTACACTGACACTCCTGCCTCACCATCTATCCCCGAGGTAATTTTGGATACATTTTGCTTAAAAAAATATTGTTAATTCTTGTTATCCAGGCTACTCCGCATCATAGGCTCATCCATACTCCCATGGAGTCTCCATGGAAGCCAATGAAGCGTACCCGTGCTCCAACGGAGTCTCCACTAAAGTCAGCAAAGTGAGTTCGTGGCTCTCGAAACAAGTCTAGTGCTCAGGTGGTGGCTCAGGTTGCTGATGCCATTCGTTTTGTTGCAGATACCAGTCGTGGTGGTCCTGCAACCCCTGAGCGGTGTAAAGTTGCAGTTCATGTCCTTGATGAGGATGATGACCTTTCTGATCATGATTACATTGATGCGGTTAAGCTTTTCCGTCATGATATCACTATTGCTGATTCTTATACTGCTATTTCCAAGAAGTCTCGTTGCACACTGTATATTTTGGAGGAACTTGCTGAGTCTCGTAAGGAGAGCCAGGGTTTCTAATCATTTAATTTCCCCTCACATTTCTTTTGCGTTTTTCTTACTAAAAATATATTTCCTTACTTTCCCCTCTTTTAATCTCCATAATATTCAAGCCTACACTCTTCACTCCAAACCTTGCAAATATTTGTCTCCCTCCTCTTCCCGCTCACGTAGTACCGTCTGGTAGCTTTCCCACATAGCTTGAGCAATATCATCCCTTCGTTTTGCTGCCCTATTCTGTTCCACAGCACCCACATCTTGACCATAGTTAGGTGGAACAACAGTTGGATGCTCCTGCCTTGGTTTACTGGTATCTGCTGGAAAGCCAGCATCTTGAGGGTTATGAATCCGGATGAAATTATGAAGGACTGCGAGAGCTGGAATGAACTTTGCCTGAATAGGTGGTGGATACTCAGGACATGCAATCATGAGTGAGAATTGGCGCTTCACCACACCAAAAATACGCTCAATAACATTGTGAGCTTGAGCATGTCGAAGATTGTAGAGCTCCTCCTTGTTCTGAGGTCTACAAGTTATTTAGAATAGCTCAACACATGCTGAAAATTTCACTTACTTTTGACTTGATTTTCCCCACTCCTTGAGGTGATAACGTACCCCACGGTAAGGAACAAGCAAGGAAGTGTTGAACTTGCGCTTATAGCAGCATGTACAGCATTCATTACAGCGTGCTTACTAGATTAGATAAGTAAGTAGATAAGGACTATTTTGTTGAACTTGCGCTTATAGCAGCATGTACAGCATTCATTACAGCGTGCTTACTAGATTAGATAAGTAAGTAGATAAGGACTATTTGTCCCATCAACAGTCACATCAGTGACAT
>MU121167.1:7563-31607 GCA_014904835.1 Paxillus ammoniavirescens
TGTGATGCGCCGATCCGAAAATTGGTGACTTGCCTGCGATAGGTCCACCCACGTGCAGCTGGCAGGGCTCCACTTTCAATGAAAGAAACTGGCTCAGGCTGCTCTCCGTGTTCGAGTCTTCCGAGCGACGCTAGCCGCGCAAAAACATTTCTCCACTCAGTCATTGAAGGTGCAAGAATGACCGATTTGGCGGTCCACGCACAATAACGTCTAGATTGCGGTCTCGGGAGTGCCACAAGTCCTAGTGAGTGGTTAAGACGACATCAGAGGTAGGCGATTCGCGACCTGTGGTGAGTCCAAACATTAGTTTTCGGCGCGGTCTCAAGCATATCGGACTCGAAGAACACGTTCGCCACTGCGTCACTGATATCTTGTGCGGTGCCAAGACAATGACGGAAAGCGTTCACTGCCGCTAAAACGTTCTCCACTCAGTCATTGAAGCTTGAAGGTGCAAGCGTGACGACTTAGTGACGGCCCATGTGCATGAAGCTCGGATGGACCTGACAACGAGAAATTTCTGGCAGTGGACTGAGTGGTGGCGTCCCGGGGAGTGCTGGAAGTTGCTAGGAATCAATGGGTGATATGGTGGTATGATAGTATCAGGCTACCAAGAGGATAGGTGCCAATTGTGACCAGTCTAAACACGATTCCGAGGGAATCTTCATGCATATCATAAAACATGTCCCTCACAGGCTCACAGCGATGGATTTCCGACTCGGAGGGAGTCCAGGTATGTGGGGTGTCCGGGTAGGCCAATGTCAGAGAAAAATATCGTGAACACTGACTCACACATGCCATAACGTGTTTGCGCCACTCAAAGTAACCAAGCGTCACCGCAAGGCAAGTTGACTTGAACCCGTCCTATGATATTCTGAATACTTAGCCCAAGCTCTTCAAGTTGCCTTGTCGCCAAGCCAAGTCGACGTGGAAGAAAGGCTCAGAGCACGATCGTAGAACAACACGTCGTCCTTTGGTCGACGACCGAATCCACATCTGCAACATGCATCGGTTCGGATTGGCTCTCGTCAAAACCTCAGAAGACTTGGCCAACCGAGTGGTATTAATTAGAACGCATTGAAAGGAACCGACCTCGAGAATCGCCGTATCGTCTTCCACCGGCGTTCAACTTCGAAGTATGCTTCTGGAATGTCAAGTCGCACAATCGACCAGGACTCCACTGACGGGTATCTTGAGTCCTCGTTTCTTCGTTCGCGACAAGTCGTTCATGGGCACTGGCCGGTGATCACCAAGTTTGCCAGTAGGAAAGGCTACAGTATCGGGAATTGATCGGGACGAAAAAACCGTGGTAGTGAGTCATGTTTACATATGGCATAAGTAACCACAGGACCGTCGGCATTCTCGTGCCTCGAGGTTCAAACGTTTTCATTTCAAAGTCTAAGTCGGAACCATATCTTTGTTCACCATTCCCACTTTAAACCTCTTAACGTTCCACCACTTTCAACTTTTGTGCTTTCACAGATCTGCCCTGCCCTTTAAAAGTCCTTATCTAGCGGTTGTCACCATGTTGCGAGGTACGTCAGAAACATTCCTTGGTCTCAGTCAAGAGGCACTGAAGCCAAATCGATAGGCAATGTTTCTCATGTCGCTCGCGTTGAAACTGGGGATACGTTCTTGGGGTTGAACAATGCGCTCGAGTCTGGTGTGTCGCTTCTTCAGTTGAAATCGAAGAGTCTGTTCATTCTTTTCGTAGACCTCACCTCACCACCAATGTCTCAGGATTTGCGTGAGTTGCAGGGCTCTCTGTGGTGAAAACGGTGCCAGACCTCTTTTTGTAGCAATCTCTGCCGAGGAAGAGCTGAACGCAGGTGTAGATATGTTCCTCAAGTTCGAGAAGCAAGTCATACCTTCTTGTTTCTCATGTTACCGCTTACCGTTTCTGAAGGCGCGCATATGACTTTGACGAAAAGGTACGCCAGATACCAGGTTGGATCTTCTGTTTCTCATTGTAGCTAGCTCTGTAGTTTCGCATATGCTGCTCTTCCGTTTGGGAGTTCGGTTGGGATCGCGTCTTCTGCGTTCAAGTTACGGGGGCGCCTGCGGAAGTTTTTGTTCCTGTTTCGAGAAAACGCTGCAAATTTGTATCCTCACAGAATTGTACGACAACCTCGAGAAGCATTTCTCAGTTCTTATCGACGGAGACGGATGGATTCGCGTGGTCAACGCCCCCCGCCTGTTGCAGAGCACCAATTAGGGACAGACCTTGACCCTGAGATGCTGCCAATGCAGGTTGAGAGCTTTGCCAGGGATTTCGCGACCTTCCTCGACTGCCTCAACGAGTTTCCAGATCTTAGCAATGGCACTGTTAATCAATCCATGGAGGGTTTTGAGGCAGACTTGAAAGTATGCCATATTTCCTATATTTCTGTCATCTGACTTTGACAATTCCATGACCAGTACTGGGCGTCTTGTCTAGCTGAGTACAAGGGTCAGTGCTTCAGCATCACCATTAATATTTCTTTTGCGCTTCAAAATTTACTGTGTCCTTTCCTTCAGGACAACTCGGATCGCCGGCCGTGCGGCGCTATATACACGACCTCACTCCGGAGATTGGGGATCACATTGACAAAGTTACGAGGACACTGTCTATGTTCATCGAGATCGGTCAGTGTGGAGGAATGTTGCCAAAGCAGTGTGCTGATAGGCTGTGCAGGCCTTCCGACCATGAGGTTACGTCAACAAAATGATGCATCGAGAGGATTGACTCTGTCAACAGTGGCGACGTTTTTTTCAGCGGTCACTGCGACAACTTTGCAGTACTCATACAACGCGACGGGGGATGTCTTGTCGGATTCCGTCAATGCCTTGTGGTTTTCGTCGTTATTACTCAGTATCGCTGCCGCCGTGAACGGTCTCTTCGGATTGAATTGGGAGCAGGCTATATAGTAAGGTCTTCTCTTGCTTCTCAGGGTCGTCTCTTCAACTGATCGACATCATTGAGCCGCTCACCCCTGCATAGGGTTCCGTGGTGGATCCTAATCTGGTCTTCAATGTTTCCGGTTGTCTTCTTGGTTATGTCTGTCGCCTGCTTCTCAGCCGGGCTCGTGCTTTTCACATACTCGTCTGGTCAGGTACGAACCTGCTCCAATGTCGTCATACATATGTTGGGGTTCATCGATGCATCTCTCTTCAGGGACCAGTGACTTCAACGATCATCTCCGTTCTGACGGCAAGTTTGCGAACCCTCCGCTTCGCATCCGAGCCCGATCCTTACTCCCTATGACAGGCAGTTATTTTGTTTGGTTATGCTGTTACATTTATTTGGTTTGGCTCGGAGCGATGGGTATTCATTCAATATAGCGGCCAGAAGTGGCTTCAATGGGTGGTATCTGAGGTTACTGATCGGATGTGTAACCCTTTTGTGCGAGCTAGTCGGATCACTTTGCACTGGTGTCACACGCTACTTGCTATTGCGCGAGGGTACTCGAGACGTCTCATGAACTGGGTAGTCACGGCTAGGGCACCCACGGAACTATTGCCATACTACCTTCGGCCACCCCGCTCTCACCCTCCCGCTTCTCCTCAACCTCACATTCACCCTCAGAACACCGCATCGACCATTACCACCGCCCTCAGACACGATACCGCGCTCGTCGTTTCCTCCGTCACCCGAGAGCACCTAGTATCGTCCGAAGGACGCAGCGAGGAGGGTGCAGAGTCTCGACAATCCGATGCTCGCCAACGCTTTATAAATGCGATCCGCTCTGTAATCATGCTTCAGTCTACTGTTCGACCAATCCCCCCGCGCCCAGTAGTTGACAGATCTGAATTGTCTCCAGGTCGATTTCCAGATCCTGGGATGTCAGCTTTGCGCGGTGTGAGAATGACGAATGCAATTGAGAAATTGAAGGCATTGATTACATTACAAGAGATAGGTGCTCACCAAGCGCTTGTCCGTCACCTCCAATTCTCACCGGACGGACGATACCTGGCGACGTCGAGGTAAGCTCACTTACCACCATTTAATGGCAGGTCTAACGAGTCTGTAGTTGGGACAGGACGGCGGTGATATTTCATGTAGGGGTGAGCGACGAGTGCGTGTCGTTCGTTCCGTGACTGATCCAATTTGTAGGAGAATCTCACCACCCATCGCATACTCGTCCATGTCCGAGGATTTATAGGCCAGGTCGCTTGGTGATTACCGTTTTCTACACACGCGGCCATTGATCTCACTGTGCCATAGGTCCCCTAACGGTAGAATACTCCTCACTCGCCTCACTCGCGCTGTCAAGGTGTGGTCAGAGGTAGGATCTATTTCCACACGATCCACCAGCCATTGATGCTTCGGAAGGACGGTGTTTGTAGGAAAACAATAGATCGGCCGGTCCCGGTCCAGTCCATCGTCTGGCTTCCTAACGGAGAAGGTAAAATGACTATTTGGAGAGGATCGACTTGTTGATAATCATGACTAGGCTTCTTGTCTGTCGAGGGCAGTGACTTGGTGAAGCTAGTACGTGTTGCCTGCTAACTTGCAAGATTAATTTATTCTTCCATCGTGCAACCTCAGGACCTCCAGGGAACGGTAATGACAACAAGGTTTTCCGTGGTCGTGTCTCATTCTCTTGTCTAGGTTCTGGATACATATCACATCGGAGAAGTCCGGCTGACCAATGTCGCTGTGACTGCCGACTGCGCGCGGTTGGTGTGTGTGGGACCCTCGATAGTGACAGCTTCAAGACCTCAGCCCAATCGTCACACTAGAATCGAAAAGCGGATCATAGGTATACATTCGCTTCGTCGCGCAAGTGCTCTACGGTTAACCACACCTTCTGGTAGTGTATAACATGTCGACAAAAACAAAAGAAAGGTGTGGAGTTTCGTCTGTGTCAACACGGGTAATATTGAATGTATCCGAAGTCAAATCCCTTTCGCCAATGATGTGCGTGATATCACGATGGCAAGGAAGTCCTCTGTCGTCCTGATCTCACCCGAAAAGGTTGGCAGCTCCCAATTGCCCCCCGCAAAGATTGATCCTCTGCTGCTCTCCACAGGCGGCCCCCCAACTGTGGAAGCTTGAAATCGTGCGCGACAGAGACCGCTCCGGCTACGCTCACACCTCTCGACTGAGCTTTAAGCATACTTTTGCTCTGAAGTTCCCGGTTGATATCGTGGGACCGTGTCATTTTGGCGGGAAAGATGATCAATTTGTCCTATGCGCTGCGAAAAGCTAGTGTTGTGTTGATTTCTATATGCGTTGACAACTGATGATACATCCCAGCCGGCGATATCCACATCTGGGATCGAGAAACTGCGACTCTCCTGCACTGTATACGACCTCAAAACGCGGCGGGTGTCGGGGACTTGACATGTATCGGCTGGAACTACGCAACAGACGATCCAATGATGTTTGCGACTGGAAGTCACGACGGGACAGTGCGCATCTACTCGACAGCTCGGGAAGATTCTGAATCAGACAATGCGCTGGATGCGGAAAGACGTACGGGGGGCGAGAGGGCGACGAGTTCCTCTGTTCGTTCCGGCGGTTAGCCAGTTATCCACACACTTGTTCGTTATTCATCACTATGATTTATCGGGGCGATGTTTTATTGTTCACTCACGCTGGCATGCAGGTCTTGCTGAGTATATTTATCTATGGATGCTAGCTCGATATGCAGATCTAGCGCATTGCGCAGTCTCAGCTCGGAGCTACGTGGGATTCAATCATGTATCGAAATATCTCCGCACAACGACATCGCACACCTTTCAATATCATGTTGTAATGCTACCCTCATCTCCTCCATACGGCCAAAAATGGCGTGGTTGCTTATCCGAAGCATCGGTGGCGTAGTACCTGCCAGAGGTCCATCTCGATCTTTGAAGGGCCGAACCCCGGGGTTGCTCTTCGTTTTCCGAATCTTCCGGACGGCGCTGGCTACGCAACTATTATCATTCAACGTTCGACTCTGAAACTGAAAGTGATTCTGGAATGTCACGTCGCACGACCTTCCAGGTATCTTTCTCGTTTCTTCGTTCGCGGCAAGGCTGTTCTAGGGGGATTCTTGTCAATGGGGAGACATGCTAAGCCAACCCAAAATCCAGGAAGCCGGTGCGAGAACGTCCTGTGCTGAACGATACCACTGGCCCGCCGAGCATCGTTTTGCAGCGGAGGACGGAATTTTGTTGCACAGTTTGAGATTGAGCTGAGTTTTCTTTCGGTTTCAGTTTCGGTTACGCATAATGATGGTGCTTCTTTACTTTTCCTCCTTTGAACTTGTGTAAGTGCCAACTTGGATCGCGTGAACGCTGAGAAATCACAGCCAAGCCTAATCCCTTTCTCAATCCCTTGAGTCCAGGTAGTATCACCACATACAGACTACTTGAGACGAATCTGAATTGGCTACTTCCTGCAACCCAAGATGCGCAGCGCACCAACTTTTACAATGCACAGAAGAAGCACTGCACCCATCACCAATTTCAAGCGAGATGATCACTTTGTCTGTCACAAAGTGGTTAGCCCCAGGAACGATTGCACCCACACCTTGGTGGCACTGATGCTGCGATGATCATGGTTACTAACCTACTCTGGCCTTAGCCTGGACGGTGCCGCCACCAGGATCCAGATGCGGCACCGATGAAAAGGCTGACCATACAACATAAGATCAAGTAGCACAAGGGGGGTGTAGTCCACCCCGAGACCGATTCACGCCGATCATACTCTCAGGACCAGGGCTCTTCGGGCTAAGTGGAAAGCTCCAGAGTCCAATATGCACTAGCTGCTTAGCGGCCCTCGTTAAACAACAGCGCCATGCACCCTCGCGGTGACAGGGCCAACCACTTGGCTGCCGTATCGCCGAGTCACGAGTCGTGGATAACGGGACTATCGCCAGTTTGGAATCTTTGGATTGGATTTCTAATCCTACGGGGATAGGCATATTCTCTGCTCGGAAAGACGGAGATATTTGGAGGCATCCTGACCGAGTTGCATGCATTCGTACTAGCGCACTTTGAGCCTTGCCCGACGGATCCGTGGGCCGAGAAGATCGATCAGAGAGTGTCCGTGGCTTGCCTGCGAGGCAGTGCGAGCTCGCTGTTCGCTCTAACGTATCCGAGGCAAACGTGGTGGCCATTCGAGCTTTCAGAGTATGATATACTTATGCCCAGAAGATCAGGTATTGATTCCGATTTTCTTGGTCCAGCCGCTCGGGACGTCCAGGATAGGTATACGCAGCACGCCAAGCCCCTTGCTTTTTGTTTCATCGCCAAGAGACTGATGGAGTTCGACCAAAACCCAAGTTTGACGAGTTTAAATGATGCTGCGGCCATGGCTTGATCCAGAAAACGATTAGGTAAGCTTTGGATTGGCGTACTCGGGACAGCTTCTATGTGCAAGTTGCGAGGTGGCTGCAAGCACCTGTGCTAGAGATCGGCGGCGCAAACCCGACCTCTTCAAACAGAGCGGGCAACATGGCAAACTGCGCCGCCGCCATCATCATATCGCGGTGTCACGAATCAAAGATCTGATTGAGTAATCCTTCGAGCGAGCCGCAACACCATCCTCGATCACTGGCGGAAATATTGATGATGGGCCTTATAAGGTCCGTGATACAGGGAAGAAGTCGTGCAACTTATCGTTTTGTAGTTACCGTGACGATATGGATAAGTTGGCGTTGCTTGACTTCCTGATACGTCGATGGAAAGGAACGTTCCTGGCGTTTGACCCTTGATTGATATATATTCATCAACCAGCGTTTGCGCCACGGGAAAGGGGGATGCCAACGACTCCTGGAAACATTGTATTTGTGGTAAGCCTTTTCAGATGTTATGACTCGGAAATGGAAAGTGCCACATCGAATCTAATCACCAAGTGGAACAGCCACATCAGTTGAATCGGACGTATCCTGTCAATAGAAACGCTAGTGTCAACTTTGTGGGGACCAGTGAAAAAAAAAAAGTCGAAAATAAGAAGATAACTTGCCCGTCTTGTCCGACGCAGGTCAGGAATCTGGACTGGAAGTGTTGAAATGTCAATGGTTGTTACCCTTTGTCACCGATGCTTCGATCAGGAGCGTCTTGACTGACCGTGATGCGGGTGCTGAAGGGTGGTTATAACGATGCTCAATATTGTATATGGTTGAAGTTCGGGTGCCTTGGTAGTACCTTCAGGGCTAAGGAAGTAAACTTAAGAAAACATACTTAGATGACGATAAAAGACATACTTAAGTAACAGAGCATAATAGTATGCAGACATATTAATAAAACGTATGACAATTGACATTGACATAGGACAGCTCATAGAACGTGAACCTGACACTTTCAGGTCAGCCAGTACTTGAGACTCGCCACCCGCGTCAAAACGTCGGGAAGGCGTCAGCAAGTGGTGCAACACATGACATATTCCACGTCACGTAGTTACCCCGCATTGATCTGAACTATGCAGTACGTGGTGTGAGAGGGAGGGACTTAGTCCCATCGGTGTAGGTTACCCCCCACATACGCATCGCGAATATTTAGCGAATATTTAAGTCGGAGTAAGTACTTGGAACGTGGGATGGCTCGTGATTTTACTAACCAAGCTATAGCCGACCTGGAGCCTATTCTCAGGCAGGGTTCTCATACGCAGCGGCGGCGGCCTTGTTATCTTTTAGGAGATGGCGTGAGCCTCCATCGTGTTGGGTAAGTGCTGTGTAGAGGGCGACTTGCGTCCACCCCGAAATACTGGAAAGTACGGCATACGTGCATAGAGTATACCCGGGTGTCACCACGCCGTGATGAACTTACAAACTAGCGTCGAACAAGTCGGAGGAAAGTGTCCCGTGACCTTGAGCTATATCCACGGGCAGAAACCTATGGAAACACAACACAGCGAAACGACCACAGTCAGAAAAGCCTTGATGGTGAGAAAAGTAACTTTTTGGGAACGTTGACCGTAGGAGACCAGCTACAGGAGCCGTGTCTACGGATGGAGCTCGAGCCTGAATTATATGGAAGAATCAGACGTTCGATTTGACATCGCGACAAATGGAGTCTAGATGGGCAACGACCTACTACTGTGTCAGGGCTCCGGGTGCACTACTTGGTTTTTGAAAAAAGCATGTTTTGGGATCTAACTTGAAAGCCTGTTAATACTATGTCCCTGTCTGTGGTTTTAGGCACTCGTTGGGCGTGTTATGTAAATGAGTGACAGTTGGGCCAGACCTGCGAGTTTGGATCAACATCGTCATGGGCTCGGTGATGGCAACAATTAGCAGCTGGTATAGGAGCGAGGTTGAGGGATAGTACAACGCAGACTGGGATGAGTTACTGGTATGTACTGTTACGAGCTCATGCACCGAGACTGGCAGGGTTTGTATACAAGGCCTGAGGTGAGGTATATGAATTAGGGATGAGGATACCAGCAATCAGGAAACGTCGGTTAGATAAGACCCAGAAACGAAAATTGTGAGAAAAAGGAACAAAATAATAATGGAAATTGATACGGAGTTAGCCGAAAGATTCATTGAGTTGGTGTTTTCTAGCTGTCGTCTTCTAACCACACCCATCCCTCTTCCATCGCCCTCTCCCTCCCTTGCATGGTCCTTTGAGTGCCCTGCTCCTCCCCTTCTCTCTCTCTCCTTTCCGATTAAGCCTCGCCGCTCCAAGGATACCGCTTGTGGTCAGTTTTCTCTTTATCCTCCATTAATTCTATCCTTCGTCACCAAATCCCGCTCACACTGCTTCCCCACAGACCTCGCGACCCTTGCCGGCTTCTTACCTCCCGCTCGTTCAATATCCCTCGCCTCAAAGGACCAATCAGTAGTACGCTTGAGCTCGGCTCGCTGCTCTGATTCACTGCAAATACCCCCGTATACCACCTTATCCTGTTCGTCTCCCCGCTACAGCTCCATCCTACCCAGCAAAAAGGGCCTCCGCTGAACTTCGTTCGCGTACCTTTTCTGCTACCCCCTCGCTACGGCCTAAATCTTTAAAACTCAATATCGTCCACACCCACTAATCTTTGGATATCAGTCCGTGCACTTATCAGTCATCTGTTTTACCGCTGTTGTCTATCTTTTCCTTCGTATTCCTCCATCTGTAGAAATACCTCTACCCCCATCTCCAATGGCTTTGGCACTCCCACTTGTCGCTCCTTCGGATAGGCAGTCGCCAGCATCTGAAGATGGCTCTGTCCCTCCCCAAACACCCATTTCTCCAACTAATGCTCAGACTCTCGCTCCTTCTCAGGGTGCAGAGTTGCAAAACGCTGTCAATCCCCAATCATCTACTGTTCCCCCTAATGCCGCTGTAACTCAAGTCAAGAGGAAGCCAAGCCGTCGTGCTAACACCGCGGAACGACGGGCTACTCACAACGCTGTTGAGAGGCAGCGTAGAGAAACTCTGAACGGCAGATTTCTGGCAAGCTCATTTCCACTTATGATCCGCTATCAAATTATTAAAACCCGTTGTAGGACCTAGCCGCCCTTCTGCCGAACCTTTCACAGATCCGCAGGCCTTCCAAGTCCGCTATTGTAAACTCTTCTATCGCTCATATCCATTCTTCTCGTCGCCATCGCCTTCTTGCGTCCCGTGAATTGCGTTTACTTAAACTTGAAACTGATGCGCTTCTTCGAGAACTCAACGAATGGCGTGACCGCGCTGGTCTTCCTCGTGTCGACGAACCTGTTAGAGGAGAAGGATTCGCGATGGTGCTTAGTGGTGAAGTTGAGGTACTCGCCGCGAATGTCGGGGAGGAGGATGAAGAGGGGCAGGGGCAGTATGACGGATTCGAAGAAGGCGATGAAGACTACCTCGGACCGTTGCCAACACCCATGGATGAGACTGAGGACCTCATGCCCGCCAACCCGCCGGCTGTGCTGAAGAGCGCCAATGTTTTCGGGCACAACGTTACCGGAAGCACTGCAACCCCTAGCGACATTAATATTGCTCGCTTGATGCCCCATGCTCAGCCTAATTCCCATGGTGGGCCGATGATCGCGCAGATCCCGCCTTCGGTTTCTTTTGAGAACCCGGCAATGCCTTCGCTGTACGAGCCTCAAGTGACTTCACATTTCCCCAGCGCTCCATATGTTGGGCAACATCACGCTATGGCTTCCGAGACTGACAAGGTTGCTGCTTGGACTGCGAACATGTACTCGGCCTACAACTCCCAACAGCTCCAGCTTCAGGCTCAACAATCTATGTTCACGCCTCCCAACAGTGCTCACCGCATCGCTCTCTCCACGTCACCGGTATCGGGCGGAGGCTATGCCGATCACGCTCTCCTTGCCAACCTCAAACGGCAGCAACAGCTGCTTGCACTTCAGCACCAGCACGGTGCAATGGCATACGGAGTCGATGGTGACGATGCATCGTCCGTTGGATCCAGCCATAGTGGTCGTGAGAGGAGCGGAAGCTTTTCCGCTGGGAGCGGCTACGGATCTCCCCCTCATGGCGCTTCGGCAGGGAATTACGAGATGCCAAATGCGTCTGATTTCAGAGTCGCCAAAAGGATGAGTGCTACTGGTCTTCATGTCAACACTGGTGTATCTGGATCGTGGACTGGAAGGGGGGACGAGGGGATGAATGGGATGATGATGAAGCAAGCCATGAGTGCCCCGATCAATGTCGGTGGTGCCAACGGCGGAGGATATGGCATGATGATGTGAGGACTTTGTACGTTCAAATTCCTCGTATCGTCAATGCCTCGTGCCGCGCACGTTCTTTCTTGTACAACTTCGTCGCGGGACTATGGGACAGAGTCTGCGGCTCTATTCTCCTTCTTCGGCCTTGGTTGATGCTCTGTTGCTTTGTTCTGAATATGTACAGTTCGGTATACCTCCCCCGTCATCATACGACCCCTGAGCTTGGTTCCTTTTGAGTTTCCCTTCTAAGTTATCGACTACTAGCCTATCGAAACAGCGTTTCTAGCTACCTCTCCTCGTGACGCGGTCGTCGTCGTTGTGTCTTCCTCCTGATTACCATAATCACCGAGACATGCGTTGTACTACTACCCCGTACTAAACGTTAAACCCTCCTTTTTTGAGCCGACTATAAAAAACATGTCGTATTATGGGGTTCTCTATCCCCAGTCACTCATTTACCTGTCCTTTTTGTTACTATTCTGTTTTCTCTGATATGTATAGCAAAAGGATCCTGGAACGATTCGCATCGTTCAGTTGGGGATTTCGATTTTTTGTGATCAAAAAAGGTTTCAGCGGATCTAACGACCAGCGTAGACAAATGTGAGGATCACCGAACACGCGCACTCAATGATTGATCGCTGTAATTATCCTTTGGCACGAAGATCAGTCTTTCCTAGACAAACCAAAGAGTCGGTACATCTCACGAACGTCCCATTCTTGGGAATATTTTGACCGTGGGCTGTCTCCCCTCGCAAGCTGTGGTAACGCCATTTGTGAGCTGCGATCCCACAAGATGTCCATGTCAAGTTCGCATCACGGGCGGGAGCAGTGCCAATGGCGGAAATAGGCTGCCATGTCCAACAGGGCGGACCACAAAAACTGCATTACATAATATTGCGCTCTTTCGGGTAGGAAGGTCCGGTGACCGTCGCGGAAGTGAAATTCAAATTCAAATTGATTTTTTCGTTTTATTGTGGTGTAACCCGATCGCGTGACCCCGTGATTTTTTGATTGCACTGGTGAGTCACTTATCACGTTCTTTGTGCTGCTGCACCTGAGGATATCTTATCAGTTCTTGTGAGTCCTCGTGCCGAGCTTGATCTAGGGGCCAAAAATAACGAGAAACTTTGTTGATCGTGAACCAGGTAACATATCGATGTCAGCGTCCGCGCAAGCCGTCACCGCACACGCCGACGTTCCCCCGCCCCGGCGAATTGCAGTGCTAATCTCCGGCTCAGATATCTACTTTCCCCCTCCCCCTCCCCCTCCCCCTCCCCCTCACCCCACGCGTCGTTAACCCCCCTCGCTTAGGCACCAACCCTCATCGACGCAGCAGGCACCCCACGCCTCCCACACGCCCAGATCGTGATCGTCCTCTCCAACCGCAAGGCCGCAAAAGGCCTCCAACGCGCAGCAGCCGCGACGCCGCCTATCCCGACGGTCTATCTCGCCCTGCAGCCGTACCTACGTACACACCCCGGGTCGACGCGCGAGGAGTATGATGTGGCGGTTGCACGGGCCGTCGTGGACGTGTCGCCGGACGTGGTGGTGCTCGCGGGGTGGATGCATATCGTGAGCCAGGGGTTCTTGGACGTGGTGCGCGCGGGTGCCAGTGGGGGTGGGGGTGGGAGCGGACGGGAGGTTCCTGTGATCAATGTTCGCCCTGCGCTTCCTGGTCAGTTTGATGGTGCGAATGCGATGGTGCGTGGGTTCGAGGCGTTTTAGAGGGGCGAGGTGGATCGGCTGGGTGTGATGGTCCATCGGGTGATCGCAGAGGTAGATAGGGGGCCACCTGTGATTGTGCGTGAAGTTGAGGTGTCGAAAGGGGAGGATTTAGAGGCTGGTTACGAACCGAGGATGCATAGGGTGGAATGGGAGATTATTGTCGAGGGGACGAAGATAGTGTTGGACGAGGTGAAACCGTTGTCGGTCGACATTGCAATATATGCAATATAGAATGCTTCGGTTCTTGGTTGGAGGTAAGAGAAAATTATGGGTGTGCCAGGTGAGTCTGATTCACGTTGAGTGTATGTAGGTACTCTATAACTAATCCAAACGCTGCTGCACATAGTGCCCTTGAGCTAGCACTAAATTTACTATCGTAACACAAATGACGAGTTGTATATTATAAATGAATGAATTTAAAATGGGAATCGCAATGGCCCAGGGTTATGCTCAGGGCTGGATCCTGAAGGGAATTCATCACTGCAGAAAGGAACGTGGTATGTGAGTATGAGACGCATGGCCAGACGCGGGAAGAGCAAGCACCTGAAGGAGATATCGTGAAGTGGCGTCAATGCGTGTGCGACACGACGGTAATGAGGAGGGGGTGACAGCGCCATCAAATGTCGACTGCACCCAGGTTTCGGATAACTCTCTTCAAAGTGATGTTCTTCCTCCGGCCAAAAACGATCAAGGATTTTTGCACCTATGTTGGGCTGAAAATAGTCATTAAACAAGTAGCTAGATCATGTCAAGATGACTCACAGTGGTACCAACAGGTGGTTGTTGAGGAGAGACCGTTGCCATATATGTCATTGTCACAGGATCGACCAAGTCTGCCACTGGTGCCGCTGGGCTAGTAGCCCGGCGGCTATCTGATGACAGCACCGAGGACGAAGATGAGCGGGAAGCGATCGTCGTCGTCGAACGGCGTTTAAGACTGAAGGGCATGGAAGGCCTCTTTTTCATAAACGGCCGCATTGAAAGTGGCATCTTCAACAGAGGCGAGGAGCTGATGCGAGCCTTTAAGTCGTGCTGAAACGTCACGAGGCCAGAGGTTGCGATAAATGGAACAGGCGACGAAGGCATGGCGTCAAGTGGTTCAGCTGCAACGTTTGTCTTCTGAACGTAAGAAAAGGAACCTCGCTTGAGTCTTATACCCCACGTAGGAGCCATCTTGTGGTCGTCCACAGAATGTGGAAGAACGAGCGAGTGGAAAGCGCTTTGTCATATTTTGGTAGCGAGTGGCACCTTTATGTGCCAAAGCGGTGAGTGAGTGGGCCACCATTGGCAAGTAATCAGTTGTGGGATTAATGAACTCGACATTGTTCTTTCATCCTCGTTGTTGATGGACTCTCCTAATCGCTAAGTCTAGGTGGTTCGAAGAAGTATCCGATAATGAAAGTTCATTCGTAAGCAAAGTTCCGGAGGGGGGCAGTACCCACCCCCATTTCATTTACAGCATCAAGGAAGACACGCTGCCAGTGGCATATGTGCCAGCAGATAAATACTCAGGAAAACATTCAGCATGATTGCTCACCAAGTTGACTCCTTTTTATGTCCCCTATGCACCTGGAAGGCCAGCCATGTTTTCGAACCACCTGACCAGAGCAGCTATCTTCTTCACAGCTGCGTCGCTTTGTCCCAAGCGCAGATCAGGTCGAAGCCTGTTATCCTCATGGGTATAGGGCATCGTTCGATAGCAGATCTCAGTGCTCGGTTTGTTGTATGGAGACGCAGTCAATGTGATGGAACTTCCCGTTTCCCAGCTGGCCATAACGTCTGCCAATAATCAAGCGCACGTGCATGAGGATCTTAGATTTAAAAGAACAAGGAGATGACGTGCTCTCAAGATACAGGATGTCTCCACGTTTGAGGCCTAGAGAAGGGCCAAACCCACCCCACGTTTCTGCAATTTCTCGCCATGCAGTGAGTTTGCATATCAATCCTTCTTCGTCGCCAAGGATCATCTTTAGAATAGAGACTTCCTTGCCAGCGTCGACGCCTTTTTTAATGCGGATGGAATCGGGGCCTTCGACCTCGAGTGCTGCTAAGAGGACGTTGATTTTGCGAGAGCCTTTGCCTGATCTGGCAGCAACATAGAGAGAGGATAGGGGAGTGACTTTATGCAGACTGAATTGAAAATTGGGGAAACGAGCAATAGAGGAGGCGTCTGAGTAGTCCAAGGAAGTAGTTTCCTGGGTCTCGTATGTCCCCTGTGGTTGTGACTCGGAAGGCCGGAGGAAGGTCAGGGCTGTGGTGTTGTTACCAGCGGCCGTGGGCGGCCATGTGACAAAGGTCGTTTTGTCTTTTTTGCCAGTTCTGTGAATTTGCGAAGAGTGATAAAAGGGGTTGAGGTGGATGTCCTACCCTGATACTCGCTATTGTCATCGCCCGCGTCCTCAATTCCGTGACGAAGCTCCTCTTCTTCCTCGGTATCGTCGAAGATGACGTTTTGGTAAAGCAATGATATCCTCCGGCTGGCTGCGTCGAGCGTGGCCGGTAGATATGGGAAAAGAGATTGTGATGGCTGCGTGGATGATGGGTCTTGGATTGTTTTCCAAACATATGACTTGGGATCTTTGTCTACATCTGCGGCTGAGGGTGCACCTAGGAATACACGGTAGTGGACCATTCTTTTCGAGTCAATTTGTGAGCAAAGGATATGTAGTCCGAGCTATGGGCAATCTGCCGTGTGATCTCTGCTGTCTGGCGCGGTGCAAGCCTGATGTCGAGGAATTTCAAACTATCGCGATCACGTGACCACGCACTACCGACGCGTGACATGTTGGAAGTGTGGTCCAAGCCTCGGCTGGTTCGCGTTCAAAGCAAATTTACATCTTGTCCAGCAACCCCACTCAACTACCCCCACTCCCCCCACTCCCCCTAGCTCACACAGCGCCCACTGTGCGCCCATTCATCCAGCCATGAGCAACTTTCTCGAGCTCTATGAGTCGCTCGACATCATAGGCAATGGTTCGTTCGGTATCATTCGCAAGGTTCGAAGAAAGTCGGATGGGCTGGTGGGTATTCGGATTCGTGCCACTGGCGCTTTCATCTGACTGGACGGGTTGGGGGGGACCTTAGGTATTTGCTCGGAAGGAGCTCAACTTTGAGCGGATGAGCGAACGCGACAGGAAACAAATCGTTGCTGAAGTGTGCGTGCTTTCTCTCTGCTTCTGCTTCATGCTTCTAGCTAACATCGTTTGCCCTAGAAACATCCTTAAAGACCTCGACCACGAACACATTGTACGATATCATGACCGACACGTCGACAGAGAGGCAGGCATCCTCTACATCCTCATGGAATATTGCGGTGGCGGGGATCTCTCCACCGTGATCAAGCAAGCATTGAAACACAACAGACCCGTTCCAGAAGACGCCATCTGGAATTACTTTATGCAAACGTTACTGGCGTTGCAACATTGTCATCATCCACCAAGCCACGGACGGTCAGGAAGCGGTTCGGATGGCGATGGGAAGGACAGACGTCCGCAGATTCTGCATAGGGATTTAAAGCCAGATAATGGTGAGTGGGTTCGCTAAGTTTGGTCCCGTTGACAGCTTGATCGAACGTGCGTCTCAGTGTTCCTTGACGAAAACCATTCTGTCAAGCTGGGCGACTTTGGACTTTCGAAAGCACTCGCACAGGCGAGCTTTGCAAACACCTACGTCGGGGTGCGTATTCTCGATTCTAGCCTCGTTCTTTGTTCAGAGTCCGAACCTCGGTGCTATTAGACACCATATTACATGTCACCCGAGCTGATGCAAGAAAAAGCTTACGACTCAAAATCGGACATCTGGTCTCTCGGATGTCTCATATATGAGCTCTGTGCGCTCAAGCCTCCATTCCACGAAGCCAAGACGCACGCGGAGCTCAGTATATTCATACGGTGCGTCCTTTCGAGCGTGCCTTTGTTATCATACACATAACAGGCTCTAGAAATGGTCGGATACCACCTTTGCCTAGAGGTTACAGCCAGGCGCTGTCCAACGTCATCAAGGCAATGCTAAATCTGAACGTGAGTTTGACCTTGGCTTGACCTACCTTTATTCCGACTAACCCCTCTATCTGCATCAGCCCGCAATGAGACCATCGGCTGCACAACTCCTCCAACACGAGAGACTGTTGCTCACCTCCAAAGTCGCCGAGGCAGAAAAGATGTTCGTCTTTCCCTGTCCCTCTTTCTACTTTGTGCTCACACACACACCTCATGCACATAGGCTCACGACGGTTAAAACGCATAAATCCGCTGTCCTCGCTAAAGAGCGCGATATATCTGCTCGAGAAACTGCACTCGCTGAACGAGAGGCAAGATTCACCGCGCTGGTAGCCGAAAAAGATGCGGAGATCCTCCGTCTGCATAGCATTATCTCCACTGCTCGGTCCCAGCTCGACGACCGGATACGCGAGGCGGTAGGAAAGCGCGAGGAAGAGCTGCGTATTGCGGTGAGGAAGCGTGAAGAGGAGGTCGCTGCTGCCATGTCGAGACGTGAAGAGGAGATCATGGATGCTGTGCGACAGCGCGAACAGGAGATATTCGAAGCGTGGCGAGCGAGGGAGGAGCAGATCAAAGCGGAGGGAGAGGCTGTATTGGCAGAGAAGATGCAGTGGATAGCCGCCAAGGAGGCCGATGAAAAAATATTATGCACCGACTATTCGAATATGGAGACGCCTATCAGCCGTAATATCGCGCGGCCTGCGCAGGATGTCATGGTGTCGGCCATGAAAGGCGTCGTCCTCACCCAGACTGGACAACCACTCGCGACTCCCACGCCAGCCGAACTTGCGAACCTTTTCGTGAAATCACCCAAGGTCGGCCTCAATTTCGCCAAGATCTTTGAGTTCGAATCAGAGGCGGAGGGCGAGGACAGTGAATCGGAAGGGGAAGCAATGCCCCCTTCGCCTACGATCAGAGAACGACCTGCCTCGGGGTTGTCGAGCAATTCTTCAGGGTCTACTGGGGAGTCAGTCCCGGTGCAAGCAACAGCAGTTCCTCCGACACGACTGCGCAAGCCGTCCATCCGAAGTTCAGTGCAGAGGTCGTCAGTGCGCAAAGCAGCCACGCTACCTACGTCTACGTCGGATCCAACGGGTCTTACATCCTGCTTGCAAGCACGAGCCACGAAATCAACGAGCGCCAAGGTCGAAGGGGTTATGTCCTCGTCTAAAGCATCGATCCCGGTACGCCCCGCAGAATACAACCTCTCCGACGAAGAAAACCTTCCCAGTCCGTTCCTGAGGCGCGTAGAACGGGATCGGACGGCGCCTGCTGGTCGGTCGACGAAGCGCCCGAGTATGGGGAACCGTTTGAGAGTTGTTGCTGCTGTTAATTCTGCTGCTGCTGCTGCTGTGGGTTCCCGACCTAGGAGTAGTTCGGGGAAGGGTTCGGGTTCTGGGAAGATGACGTCGTCGTCATCGGTGGTGGGTCCGGGGATCATCGCGAGACCTTCTGTAACAAATGCCAGGAAGGCGTCAGAGGATGCGAAGAAGGTACTTTCGAGATCATGAAGATGGTGTTGTTTTTATGGTATGAACGTTTGTGTTGCAGTAATGTTCATCAGGGTTTTTTATCTTCTATGTGTATGTGTTGTGTATACAGCTCGAGATAATTTAGCTGGCCGTTGCTCGATGGTGCCAGTACAATCACACCCCATCTACTCGCTGCCCATTCGGTGGTCACACTAAAGTCACGAGTTGTCACATAGCCGACTGTTGCCGGTTTCGTGCTCCGCCTAGTTGCCCTTCCGTGAGGGAATCTTAGCCGCGGCCCCAATTGCCACCAGCTCAGGCTTGACATAGCTTGACATGCGTTGCCACTAGCATTGCTTGAACTTCAAGCTTTTGATCTTGAGCTTGAGCGTTCTTGAACGGTCATATGCACTTTCAATTCAGCATCGCCCTCACTGGCCCCTCGAGGGCCGAGGCAGTGGCACGGACCGACATTGGACCGACATGTCCATTGTCGACACGTACGCATAAACTTCGGTGCCGGGTGGATACACGGCGTAAGTCGATCGCACTGTCACTACTAAGTAATAACTACTAAAAAGCTTTGACAGCATGCTAGATGTACTGTGTCCACTCAGGCTGCGCACAAGCTCTACACGCAGGCGCAGTCGAGGAAATTGGTGTTACCCCTACCCTAGCGCCATTTGACTCGACTTGGACTCAACGGTCATGGGAGCCGTGTCTTTCTTCCATAATTTCCGAGTCACGCGGACGTCTGACACGCTTTTGGACATCGAAGCATCACCATATCATTGTATCAAGAACTTGGGAGAGTGATTTCCAGTGGTGTTTTGGTATGTACCTCTGACTGGGAGAAGTTTGTGCGGGCCGGTTTCATCGTTCCGGTGGGGGGGTGTCGAGGCGTGCATAGGAATATACGTTAGCCTATCCTCCGATCATCGTCACTAATAACCTTAGACGTAGCAAGCACTACTATGTTGGGTCACTCAGGCTCTACAAAATTTCACCTTTCCAGCCAGCCACCCTTAGCTCAGCACCAGTGTTCATCACTGAGGTGTTTGACTAGAGTCGTGGAAGACCTTCCTTCACATCTCTGCGATCTTCTGAGTCCCACTCAGGCTCACCCTCGTGCCCTTCAATTGCCCCCGCAGTGCCAGGTCATCGATACCGACATTTGCGGCTATAGAATGCACTGATCCGGGATCATCGAAAAGCAATCACAAATTGCTTCTGTCTCGGCATCCGATGTACATTTATTATTGATGGTGAAGTAAGGATGGCTTGGTCCGTGGTCGGCGAGACCTCGCATGGACGCCACCACTCCACAACACTCTACGCAGCTCTACGCCACTACTTTGTTCCGAACCTCTTCGGCAAATTTCGCAGGGGCGACAAGTTGATTTGACGTGGCATTGGCTTGTCATCCCCCTAAGCATCGATTCCAAGGGGATCAAACCCGCAGAAAGCTGACAAGTCTGGATTACACCTGCGATAAGCTAGGGCCCTATCCCGATGGCCTTGGGAGATCGCGAGCCGACACCACGTTCATCTACGTAGCTGGTCAGGGTAAACTACGCACACATGGAACGAAAACCCACATGTGCGAACCACGACATAAATCCAATGTAGGCCTATGATTAGGTCGTAACCTCCCTTGGCAGCCTCTACGTTAGGATTCCACTTCTTTTTCGCCGATTCCATCCTGTGCCGTGGTATACTGTCCGACGCGTATAGCCGGAGCCGCTCGGGTTTTTAAGGAGCTCTCCTTTGCGTTCTCTCTCGGTGTTCATCTGTCCTTTTCGTGTATCCTGGATGGCTTGTGAAATTTCTGGGCAAACTTCCGACGCGATGTCTCAAACAAAACTAAAAGGCCTCGAGCTCGCACAAGAAGGATCTAGTCACACAACTGACGGTACTTTCGTCATTCCACTGGCTGGCTACGTCTCCGGTTCCTGCACCTCTTCAACAACCGGACTCCAGACGCTCCATGAGGAAAAATCACCTGGTTCAGAAAAGACCATACACTTGGAGCTTAACGGAACATACGCTAAATATGCGGGCGACGCTCCCGATGGAGGGTTCAAGGCATGGAGTGTCCTATTGGCGTGGGTGCTATTTTTCATATATGTCAGGTACGGGCATTGATTCGGAAAATATCAGGACGTCGTTGACGGCTTGTGCGGCGTAGGTGGAATTTAATTGTTTTACCTGGGTGCTTGAGCTGACTTTCCCCCGTGGTTGAAAAGCTGCGGATATATTAACGCATGGGGGGTGAGTCTACTCAGTTTTCAAATGTGATGTTATTGATTCAGTGTGGTCGTTGATCGACTTGAAAGGTCTTCCAAATGTACTATGAGGAAACGATACTTCCCGGCAGCAGTCCTTCTGACATGTGAGGCGTACTCTTTTCTGCTCTTTTCGATGTCCACTGACCGAATTTTAGAGCATGGATCGGTTCTCTGCAGGTGTGCCCACCTGCCTCTCTGACACAGTTGCTTCGCTAATCATGGGATGAAAACAATCTGCCTCCACCCGCGGTTGATCTCTCCTCCTCACCATCTTATCCGCTTCAATCGCATGTTCGGTCCTCTCTCGTCCCCAGTACGCCCTCCTCTTTCTACCAGGTCTCATCACGGGACGGTCGTTCGACCTAGGATACTTTAGGATACCCTACTTCGCCGCTAGCTGCGTCTTGGTGGCGTGTAATTTCATAATCGCGGAGTGTACAGAGTATTGGCAGTTTTTCTTGGTGCAGGGACTAGGTGTTGGGGTGAGTCGACTGTGCTCTCTTGTGCTCTCCATCCTCCAGATGCGTTTCCTCACCCGCATTTCTCGCCACTCATTCCGAATTATGGAATGCGATAGATATGCAGTGGTATCCTTTTCGGGCCCATGGTAGGGGTCGTTTTCCATTGGTTCAGCAAGCGAAGGGGTCTCGCTCTGGGCATTACAGCTATGGGGTCGTCAGTCGGTGGAATAGTGTTCCCAGTTGCGGCGCAGAACCTTCTCCCGCAGGTCGGGTACGTGCAGCTTCAGCCTCGGTGTTCATGCCGGGGCAGTGCTACGAAGATCACGTTTTGACCGCGTCGTACTCTTTCGTCATTCAGGTTCAAGTGGACGATGCGGATATTCGGATTCATGCTACTTCTTTTATTGGGTATCGCCAATCTCGTAAGTCTGCGATTTTCTTCCAATTTCGGTGCTTTTTAAATAAGGCCAACATTTGGTGTGTGAAACAGACAATTGACAGACGACTCCCACCTACCAATGCGAAAGGCGGCCTCTTCAATTGGGCTGCTTTCAAGAATCCGGCGTACGCCGTTTACTGCGTGTCTGGAGTGACTGCTTTTCTGGGGTTGTTTACCGGTGTGTTGAGCATTCCATTTTTTCCTTCACCACTCGTGCCTGTATAATGTTCGGTTGTTCTTCTATAACGACCGAATGGTCGAAGGACGCAATGGGCCAGTTCTTTGAACGAAATGAGTTGGCGCTGACATAATTTTGAACAGTGTTAACATATATGCCTATTCAAGCCGTCCAAGTCGGCGTTTCTAAGGATTTCGCAATCTATTTTGTCGCTATTGCCAATGGCTCCTCTGGATTTGGGCGAATTATCGGTGGGTTTCTTGGTGATCGCTTCGGTAAGGATTATTTGCTAGTTACTGCCTCATTCTGGTTTGCTCAATGACGCGTTTTTCTTGTGAAATGGCATGTTCTTGTGCATTGAAAACCCGGGTGTGCGGATAATCGAACATGGTACACACGGATACAGGTGCGCTGAACACCATGACGCCTCTAGTTGTCCTGGCGGGTATTATGACGGTTACATGGCCGTTCGTGAGGAACGAAGGGTCGTTGATTGCGATTGCTGTCGTATATGGGTGAGTCTCCATGCTGTCCATGCCTCGTCGCCAACCCCGCATTCTTCGTCCTTATTTCCTTATTATTCGTCCTCCCCTTTTTTTTCAAAAAAAAAAAAGATTCTCCTGCGGCGCCTACGTGTCTCTGCAACTTTGCCCCGTCATGGCGATGGGCGGGCTTGGTGATGTCGGGCGACGTACCGGGATGTTCATGAGCCTCTCTGCGTTCGGGGCTGTCGCCGGCCCTCCGATATCAGGCGCGATTGATTCAGCTACGGGGGGGTTCCAGGGCGTCGGGTGGTATGCTGGTGAGTGTTTCCATGGTTCTTGGTTCTCCTTTGGTGTTGACGGTGGTGTCGGCGGTGACTTTCCTTTTTTGACCCGTTTTATAAACGTGTTTCTGAAAAAAAAAATTGGATGAACTTTAGGTGGAACGGTGTTGCTCTCGGTGGGACTCCTTATATGGACGCGATTCCTCCATCTCGGGAGGTTTTTGGGCAGGTTTTGAGAGGGAGGCTTAACTTGTGGGATGGTGGATACACGAGTTTCAAGGATCTAATTCCTAGCGTCAAGGTGGGACACATAGAGCGTGTTCCTGAGCTTCAGCTGTCATCGTGTCCGGTTGCTCCAGGTTCATTACCCAGGTTGTGGACATTATGCTGTCTCCTGTGGGACCTTTGATTGTAATAGCATCATGTATGTTACCTTGCTTGACACAGTTTCTGGGCGGTAGGACCAAGGGGCACTCACGATAAGAATGCCTGACACAAACCTACTCGATTGTATCTGTTTGTGCACACCTGGGGTCCCGATTTTCACATTTTGACCAACTCATTAGAAGCTAAGTGTTTTAATCTGCACTCTTGGACAGTAATCAGGAAGTCGTTGTCAGCGACAAGAAGTCTTGAGGCATGAGAATACTTGATCTGCAAATTGTTTGTGTTGAAGTAGATGTATGGTCAATGGCTGGCACTGCTACCAAATGTAGATGATGGTGTGACGGGACCAAACCGGTGGAAACTATTCATATTCATCCCATTACTGATAGATAGTGTTGGTCCTATGGCTGAGTTGTTGTGCATCCCCTTTTTGTTTGGTGGTCGGGAGTTCGATTCCCGCGTCGGACAAATTTTTTGGACTTAGTGCCACTGAGTAGTACTGAGTATGGTACTATATGGTATGGTATTCTACTCGATTCCGGGGTCCCACCCCCTCAACTTTTCCGGGTTCATGTTGAAAACTATTTGTCTGGGTGCCCCTTGGGTAGGACTATACTTGTATGCTAGTCAGGTCCTGGCGGAGTTTCAAACCTAATGTACCGGAGCTTTGTGGCCCGGTAATTAATTTTTACCTTCTGTGCTTACTTAGGAAGTGCCGACTGCATCGGCGAAAACCTTGCTTGAGGCACGGAAG
>MU121168.1:5602-18482 GCA_014904835.1 Paxillus ammoniavirescens
TAGTATCACTGGAAGTCAGCCGCAAACGAACGAGGGAGAACTAGCTCAACAGCAGCCTGCTTACCCTCGTTTGGGGCCAGCACCTCTCGGTGCCGGAGCTGCACATCCTGGCAACCTTTTCCATCAAGTTGGGACTGGGGGCCATCCTAATGAGCACCAAGGACTGGTAAGTTTCGCACATAAGCCCGGTAGTAGAACATTACCGGACTCACCGTGACAACATATTCCAGCTCCTAAGTTCTGGACATGCTTTGTCGCGACCGATGCATGACACACAAGACGCTAGTATGAACCAGCCGATGAACTCGACAGGGGAACTTGGAGCCCAAAATTATCCATACCTCCATCATCATGGTAATACCCAAACACCACATTCTGCTCTCGGAATCATCCCGCCCCACGGAGCACAGTACCATGCCGGACATGCAGCGGCCACTCGCCCACCGTACCTGTACAACGAATCAAACCCCCGCGCCCAATCTGTCGGAGCCCGAGGGAGTACTCCGATGGATGACTATCAGTCGATCTATTCAGCATCATCTCGCTCCTCGAACCAAATGAATCCATACCATCACCGGTCCAGCAGCTCCTTCGACTGTGACCCCTCTTTGGACTCACCACTCGGCTTGAATGCGATGGTTACATGTGTCCTTGCAGAAGTACGCAGCCTTCATAGCAAAATGGGTAAACAGGAGGAAGTCATCAATGAACTCAGGAGCGCCAGTGACTCACTTGCTTCTGAACTCAAGGCTAATTGAGATGCAATCGAGGCTATTCAGAAACAGAATTTGACCTCAAGCATGGCGAAAAAAAAAGCCAAGGGGGGCTCAAACGACCACCCTGCACTCAAGGTCAGTTCGGGCTTCATGATAAAACAACGCTCAGTGCTCTTATGAGAAATTAAGCCCATCATTCACCCTCTTTTCTGCGATTTTTGTGGTATTGATTGGGCAACGGCGAAGAAGAAGCGTGTTCGGATCCTTGCTTTGAATGTGAAAAAGCTGGAAGACAATACACCATTTGAGATCGTCGAGGGTGGTAGGAAGATATGGCACCCAGACTGGTTGGGTAAGGTTGACGACGATCTGAATGCACAGTTTATCCATGAGCTTGCTCAGCGGGTATGGAACAATGAGGAGGTGAGTGCATCTCACCAAGGATATTGTTGTTGTGTGCTCACCGCTGCTGCACCCTAGACCTTACGTGCCAATCCTAGCACCAAAGGAGAACTACCTGATGCAGATTTTGACATGGAAGTCATAACGGAATCAGTGAAATGCTACTTTCGTACCATTCATAGTCGAACCAAAGCTTACCAGAATCCAACCAAGGCGAAGGAGGCTAATGACCGGCTAGTAACTATACGACAACGTGCACGCCGTGCGACTGTAAGTCAATATTTGCCACGTTACATAAACTCCAGTACTAGTGTACTAACCTTTTGTCCAGGTTGCTAAGGCTCGTCGCCTTGTTGCCGACAAGTACGAAACTGAGTCTGGAAATATTGGCGCAGTGGCCATGATCGATTCTGAATTTGGGACCGACATCCTATCCTATACCTCTGGGGAACTCAGCGAGGATATGTTAGACCGAAGGAAAGAGGCCGATGTCGGTAAAACAGCAAATATGGCTGTAGGACATGCATGGCGATCCATTGATGTATGTCCCTGAACAATATTGCAAGTTAACCAATCAGCAAGCACTGACATCTGAGTCAATCAAAGTATGTCGCATACCTACGTTGGTTGAGCCTTCGCTCTATGAAAAAAGAGGAAGAGGATGAAGGCGTCACCACCAAAACAACCACGGAACCACAGAAAAAGTGCTGCAAGGTCACCAAGAAACATCATAAGCACATATTTGATATCACACCACAACATATGGATGAAGACCCACCGAACTCGAAAAAAGGGACACTTCCATTCGCCACCATGGTCAGCAAAATGTGGAAGGAAAAATATCCGGAAATGAAGATATTAGAGGGTGGAGAGTGGCTCGAAGGCTTCTATTGCCGCTTGAGAGATGGTGAGGTGTTACAGGAGGACGCATCCTACCTGAAAGAGCTAGCTGAATGGCACGAGAGGGATGAGTAACTGACCATAACTTGTGCTTCGAATAGCAACAAATATTCCCATCACCCCGAAATTTTGTAACATTTGCAGGTGTACTACAGACTTGAATGTTGACGAGGACTTTCTTGTTCGTTACAATATTTGCACTACGTAGGTTACTGTCGAAACTGCATTAAAACTGTGATCACCTCAATCATAACACATACCTTTGCAAGATCAATTGTTGCCCAAGCTTTCCGCCGATCGTCTCCAAGAGACACGGTCGTTCGTCCCAAGAGACTCTGCATCCAGTCCAAGTCGATCAACTGGGGAAGTTGAGAGTCTGGCCCGACATATTCTCCAAGTTCCCACAAGCGGACATCCACAGATTCACTAGACGTGAACATTAGCTTCCCAGTTAACGTTGTCACTACAACCCAGAAGAAAAGACTTACAAAGTAGTCCAAATTCCTTCCCATTCTCCTTGGTAATGCTTGAACCACCGCATGCGTGCAAACCATAGCATATTACTTTCTCCAACTCCAACATGCAGGTCTTGTTCGAACTGGAAAATCTCAAGAATTTCGCCATAGACATGAATGGGTACTTGACCTGGTATGACGACATGGGCAAGTGAGGACTTGTTTGTTCCAATGGCCGTTGACGCATAAAATTGCTTTCCACGAAGGACGACATAGTCAAAGAAGGTCGCTCAATAGCTAAGTGGGATACTATGAGGCACAAGTCCTCGTTCGTAACGGCAGTGGACGGGGGTAAGTGGGAAGCGGAGGCAGAGTGTTTGGACAAGCAGGTGGTATGTCTCTGAAGATAAGTCCTTGCTTTGATGACGTGGACTTAAAGCATAGGAAACTCCAGCTATACAGGTCATGAGAACATCACATTGTAGCAAGTTGAGGGACATACCATCGGCATTGACATCATCCAGTTCCTGAGATAATGCTGCCAGCCCAGCAACTGTCCCACATTCTTCGTTTGACGCCTTGAGCATGACTTGTGCTGTCTGTGAGGGCAATGAGTCCCGGTCTGCAGGATAGCGTCGCAGTGTATAAGTCTCGTAATTGATGTTAATATATTTCAATGCAATCACATAATTGTTCACATACCAATCTACCAAGTTCGCAAGTCCTCTGAAACTCCTTGAAGAACGTGGTTTCAAGTTCTCCGTTGCCGTGGTTGTTGGTTTTGAATGATTTCAGGATCTTATTGAGGCATTCGAATAGGAACATCCAGAAGTCATGTAGTGGACCAAAGTCGTGTGCACACTTGCTGACGTGAGTAGTGTAGTGATGGTTTTGTTTGATCGAGCCGGAACCATAAAGCTACATATCATGATATCGGTGAAATGCGCAAGGGACTCAGGCTGAAACATTACATACCTTGATCAATTCAGTACCGTAGTCTCGAAGGAACTGATCAGCAAGGGCGATGTCGTGATCAGTCAACTTTCGCTTGATGAGTATTCGAAGTGCCGCAGACAATTTCAGGAAGTTGATGGGGTCGTCAGGGTGAAGTGAGAATTTGTCGTCATCAATGACCTTGGCACTACCTTCGTCTGTTGGTGCACCCTCAGTTGGTGGGCCCAGGATGTTTCCTGGTGGAGGGGGCGGAAGCTGAACTTGGCCTTCAGGAAGATCTTCAACTATTTGAGATGTCGCCTTGCGCTTCTTAAGTGCCTTGCAGGTGCAGTTTGGCATGAGCATATAGTACTTCAAGTTGTGGATGGAAGGATTACCTTAATCTCTGCATTTCTGGCCTTCTTGGCAGTGGCAAGCCTAACTTTCTCTGCTTGCTTTGCTGCCGCCTGTTGAAGCTTTTCTTGTTTCTTCGTTTCGGAAATGGCCAGGTTGTCCTGTGTGATCCGTGCTCGTTCAGCATCAAATGCCTCCTTGCCTTGTTTCTTCGCATCCGCAAGCGCTTTCTTGTTCACAGCCTTGCGTGTAACTTCTTGCTGCTTCTGGGCCTCGATCTTCTCAATGACAGAAACTCGTTGGCGTAGAATATCGTCGTCAGTATCTTGAGGTAGACAAGCGCTCCAGAGTTGAGGGATCTACAGGACCATCAGTGCCATTCAGATAATACAACAAAACTTACGATTATAGGTCCATAGACTGTTGAAAGCAAGAGCCACTGATCGGCCGTAAGAGACCCCCCAGATGGCATGCCGATGTCTGTTGGTAGCTTGCCGCACAAGCCAGGGATGGTGAACTATTGAAGAAAAATTAGCATATGAATACATGAATAAATAGAGCTTACGTCGGTGAGCATTTCATGCAGCTTCACAAGCTAGTGGTTTGGACGAAGGATCTTGCTTTGAATCCAGATATTGTAGAAATGCGTCTTCACGAGGCCTGTAGAGAAAGTGAGGCAGAGACTAATCAAGTACTAGAGAATGTACCTAAGAACAAGTTATGCATAGGATCAATAACAATTTGGTCGACGAGACCGAAGTAGGGGAGGCGTGCAAGTTGAGTGTACCGCGTTGTGTGCTCTTTGACGAAGTTCTTCCTTGCAGTATGGTTTGTGAGTACACGATAGCGCTCGCCAAGATCACGTTGCTCTTGGTTGGTTTGTGGCTTGAAAGCTATGCAGTGAAAACAAGGACGTAAAGGCGGAAATTACCATCAAGATCATGATGATATACCTCCTTTTTCAAACGCCTCTTTTTTGTCCTTGTCATTCAACGTAATCCAGCAGGCCGTGCAAAAATTTGTGTGAGAATGTGAAGCGAAACCTCCTATTTTATGTGCAGCTGGCTTGTCACATACAACAGCAACAAGTGCTACACAGACAAGACGACCTGGAGGTGATGGTAGCAAGCATGAATAAGTTGTATATGAAACTTCTCTTGCTCACCTCCAGGACACGAGTCAGTTGGGACTTTGATCCTGTCTTTCCAAAGGCGCAACAAGTCTGAAATAATCGGGCGGAGAAAACATTGTATTTGGTCAGGGTTTTGCTCCTTCGGACCTGGCAAAATGCTCGTGCACATGAGGTTGGACGTCCGATATCTGAGTCAGAGAACAATCAGAATGCCATGAGTGGATGGCCAATAAAGATGTACCTGTATTCGGGCGGGAGATTGCATATTGAAAACGAGGTAGGGCAGGAAGAGTGTGATGGTGCGATATTACTGCGAATATATGAGAACCTAGATACGGTCAGCTCAGAGAATTAATTCAAAGGCTAAGGTGTAAATGCACCAGTCAACCCCAAGGTTAACACCCAAGCGCAGCTCGCCGTTTGGACCCTGCTTCACATCTTCGTTGTTTGAGAAGAACAACTTGCCATCTGGTCCCTTGAGTCTCGTGCGACATACCGCGCCATCGAATATATCTATATACTCCCCAGGGTGACGTGCATAGCTGCGCCAGGCGTCAAGAATGGCCTCAAGTCCAGGAATCTTGAGAAGGGACGTGATCTGCTCAGAGAGGGGAAGGTAAGGGTAACTGACAATCGGAGCCTTGAGGGCGCATTGATTGCCACGTCTCGTCTGACTGGGTAGGAAGATGTCAATGTTACAAGACATACAAGAATCATGGCTGTAGGGTGATCCTGCCAGGGGGAAGACATCACGACATGATGGGCAAACAGGAAGAATATGAACTGGCCGATCGAGGCCAAGGACGCGATTGCTCGATTGAAGAGTGACGAACGGTGTTGAGATCGTGGGGGAGATCGAGACTAGTATGAAAGCAAAGATCGCCAGTAATGCATTACATGCAACCCGGGGCAGATGGAACTGCAGGTGAAGCCAGGATGCGAGCGCGTATATCACAATTAAGTGCGGTGGCTGTTCAGAAAGATCATGATCTTGTGTTGTCAAGGCGTCCTCGCATAGAAATGGATCAGGAGTATCTTCATTGTCCCCAAGATTGCAAGGGTTAACCTCGTCATCAGCGTCATCAGGGAAATCTCCATCAACATCCAGATCAACATCATCCGAGTTGAGTGGGTCACCGTCTGTGTTGTCTGCTTCAAGTTCGCGACGTACATCATCCATTAGATGCTCTAGCTGGCACTCCAATGCACATCGTTTCGGATCAGGGGGAAGTTGATGTGCTTGATATGCAGTCAACGGACAGGCTCCTGCGGATGTGGCTGCATTATATTCAGTGAAATGATCAACTGCATTCATGAGGGCCTCCGGGCTATGAAAACTTGGCCCTAAGTTGGGCAAATCACTGCTGAACGTCATGATGTCGAGGTCCTCGCCAGTGAGGGTTCCATGGTCAAGCATTTCTTGTTCAATAGCACAGTTTGAGGTTCGAGGGGGATCGAGAAATTCGACGTCTGGCGAAATCAAAGGGGTAGGCTCATGGAGAGGAGTCGGAAATCCTTGCGAGACGGGGGCTGGATGAGGTTGCTGGGCCGACGGTAGTAAGATCCTGGGACCAGCGCATTGAAATTGAGCCTGGGATGTCTTTGTCTTTCCCCACAAGTCCGCATGTTGGTGATTATTGAAGACATGTTTCTCTACAAGTGCACCGTTGCACTTGTGAGTCTGACAATAGCACCAAATTAATACCATGGCTGGAGAGAGAGATGGTGTGGAATGAGGCATATAGGGTCAACATGTTGCGCATATAATAACGACACATCCTAGCTGAGGGCTCACGTGAGACAAAAAACATAAGACGAAAAAGTCAATTGCATAGAATTTGTTTTGGTAGCGCTGCATGTTCTAGTATTCATTCGACGGACTACAGAGTCATACTTTCAAGCGTTTACATGGCGAGCCAGCCTTGGAACCCTTGGAAGGGGATCTTTTCCTTTCCCCTCTTTTGATTTCCCTGCATCTTTGGAGACTTGTGTCTACCGAACGAAGGTTACGATGTTTAGACTGACAAATAAAAATGCACAGTACTCACCAATGACACCTGCGCTTGCTCACTTTCCGGCTCCGTCAGGCTGCCATCTGGCTCAGAGGGTGGAGTGCCAGCGGTTGGGGCAAAGAGATATGTAGGGGGGTCTTGGAGTACGATCTTGACGGGCTGAAATAGAACTGAATATTAACAGACTTGTCGAAAAGAGTGAATTAACCGTACTTACCACAGGACAGCCCTCGTACGCGAAGGTGAATGCTTTCACTTGGAACGGTAGGTCCAACGTGATGTGCGGTTGGTCTGCTTTGAGCATGCTGGTGAAGTTAGTGGACTTAGTGCAAAAAAAAAAAGTTGCGACGCAAGATGGAGGTGACGACGGCTTGAGGGCAGGAAAGTGAGAATATGCATTTTCAAGATATGGATCATGCTCTGTAAAGATCGTATACACGATGTTGAGTTGGAGCGGGCAAAGAGGCAATACTGACGCCCTGGAATGCACCTGTTTATGTTTGTTGTAGGAGTTGGAGGTCTGTTTATTGTACGATTAGCTCATCACAACGCATCGAACAAGAAGAGCTCAGATTTTGGTATGATTTTACAGAGTTAGTAAAATGAATCCAGTTAAGGTCGGATTACAGTGGCTACGGTGTCTGACTTGTCTCGTGATAAAAAGTCGTTTCTGCAGTGACTATAGATATACCGCAGACACATCACGATATCGGTATGTCTAACAATGTCTTAACTCTGCAATTTTTGTGATGTCAGAAGGGAACTCTTTGTTCGAGTATATAAACCAGCCAAAGCCATACTCAACCTCTACTCAGCTGCTTTTGCGACCTCCTGCTTCTCATCCCCCAGGCCGCAGCGCTCATCCTCCGCTCGATACCGTACACCATGAACTTGAAGTCTCTAGCAACTCTGACCCTCGCAGCTCCCCTAGTTATAGCCAGCCCCCTTGCATATTATAATTACGGCGCGTGTCAAACAGGTGTGTCCACGACCCTTTTCTCCGCGTCCTTGTCACACTGCTCTCGTCCTAACACTGCACTCGTTGGCCAGGCTGCAACACTCGTGCTGGTGCATGCTATACGGACGCCGGGTTCGTCTTTGGCGCAGTGACAGCCGCCGGGGCACCCCCCGCCATCTTGGCATGTAACGACAACCTGGGGACATGCATGGCCGCATGCGCCGTTACAGCACGGCCGGTCCGAGTTCGAGCCCGTGCCTCGAGCCCTTGAATCCGAGGTCTCTACTAGTCACGGTAGTCACGGTATCGAGCCGCGTGCCGGGTAGCAAGTACCTCGTGAGTCGTCCTACTTTAGACGTTGCAGTCTAACCATCGATTAATTGTCATTGCGCTGTAGTTTTGTGTAGCCCTCGCGTCCTGGGTCCATGCCCGTTTAAGACTATGTAGTAATCGCAGCATTTTGTCGGGTTGGATGATTTCTGTGCATGGCTTGGCACCCATCGCAGAACATAACTTCTTTTTACCAATGTCCCGGTCTTTGAGTTGTGAGTTCTGAGTAAGGGGCATCATACATCGATGACGAGAAAACGCGCCTTTGGGAAGTGGGCACAGTTGCTGTAGTACTTGTAGTAGTGGTTCAACTCAGCGGCATTGCTGCATATGTACTGCAAGCAACTGAACACGACCTTTTATTCAAACCGAGGTGAAAAGCAGCAGTCTGTTCAAAAAACGAACCAAGGATGAAAATAAGTGTACAATGTAGGAATCGTGTGTGTTACTGTCTTGTTGAAGATGGTCTGTAGGACTTGTTTATGATACGGGTTACTACTGAATAACTGAACGCTCAAGCGTACGTCTCCTCCAACGAACTCTTCCTCTGGACCCACTCCCCAGCCTCCGCAATCCGCACAGGCGTCTTCCTCTTCGACTCCTCCAACCCCCCCATCCTTTCCTCCGCCAACTTGAGCGTCGAAACCCGCGTCGCCTTGGGCTCCGGATACGGCATCTCCTCCCCAGTTACATCATCAATCCTCTTCCCCCAATCATCCAACCCATACACCCTAAACGTCTCCCCCTCCCCTGCCCCCTCCCCCAAAACCTCACCAACCCTCTCAATTCCATCAGCCCTAAACGCCTCCTTGATCTCGCCCGCCCTCCCAAGCCAATTCCCAACGCCAACACCGACGA
Organism: Paxillus ammoniavirescens; assembly: GCA_014904835.1. Taxonomy (NCBI): domain Eukaryota; kingdom Fungi; phylum Basidiomycota; class Agaricomycetes; order Boletales; family Paxillaceae; genus Paxillus; species Paxillus ammoniavirescens. Next base: position 14,653 of record MU121168.1, read on the forward strand.
CCCTCTTCTCATACTCCACAGGCTCTCCAAACCCCTCCCCATCGACCCCCCGTCCTCGCTCCTCGGGCCCGAATCGGGCACCCAACAGTCCCCCCCGGGCACCCGCCAACAACTGCGCAACGTCCACGCTCAACCCTTGCATCCTCGCAAGCCGCATGTTCCGAACGCGGTTCGAGAAACTGGGCCCGTATTTCCTGTCGTCAGAGTCTACGGCGGCGACGTAGCTCAGGCCCCTTGGGAGGGCTTTCGAGAGGCGCGCGACGACCTCTGCGAGGGGGCGCGTGGAAAAGGTGAGCGTGAGGAGAGGTCGGAAGAAGGGCTGGGAGGATAGGGTGGGGAGGTATTGTGCGCGTATGGGGGCTGGGTCTGGGAGCGGGTCGAGGGCTCTCATCTCGGCGCGGGAGAGTTGGGTTTTGGTGCTCTTGAGTTTCTTGACATTGGCTTTCAAAGTGGAAAGTCCGCTAGTCGACTCCGAATCGGAAGGGACTGACAAAGTGTGATTAATGGGGGCAATGGAAATAACGGATGGCATCTCCGAGGGAGGAGGTCCTCTGGGGTTCAACGGAGGGAAGGGAGGATATGCCTCCGAGGCTCTCACCACCGCGGTCGTATGCATGCCCCTCCCCATCTTCGGAATTGCGCCTGAAACGGACGCTTCCCTAGCTCTCTGTCGCCCAATAGCGGCACTCAGGTCTCTGTCCAAACTTGCGCTGTCCGAGTACTTGAATTCGTTGGCTGGTGTGGGAGGCACGAACCCACTGGGATGCTTCACAGTCCCGTCTGGCTCGCGGACCTCAAAGGGAACCTTGTGTGAACGGGGACGGGTACTGGCCATGGATGCGTGGACACTATCAAAGTCGGATTCAAGGACGCGTTCAGCGACGGCTGCCTTCTGGGCTGCGCGATCTTCGTCCTCGCTACGTTCTCTCTCTTTAGCACGTGCAACGTCAGACGTGCTTGAATGCCCAGGACCGGGAACGACGAAGCCAGAGGGGTGAAGAACGAGGTTGCCCTCGGCATCATAGTGTTCCACGGGGATCTTCGACTTCAGGCGACGCGTGCTAGCTGCGACCTCGTCAGAGAGGATAGAATCAGAAAGCTGCTCCATCAGCGCTGATCCTTCATGCTTGCGCCTCTTCAAAGCAACTTTCTGGCCAGCGAGGTCTTGCGTTTTTCGTTCGGTGGCTTCGACGTCTGTGCTCGTCGCGTCGGGGGAGGTCGTTGATGATGTTGCACTAGACTTGGGGAGAGGTGGACTGCCGCGGCTTTCTTTGTTTGTGATGTAGAAATCAGGGATGACATCGTCTGCGTTGTAAGATGTTGGGTAGAGAACACGGGCAGATGTGTGGAAGCCACGCATTTGCTGGGACCCAAACGAGAGCTGAGAGGGTGCCTTGGGGATAAGGAAAGGATCGATGTTTGAGGCACGATTCACGCCCTCTGACTGATAGTCTTTTACTGTATCAACCTCCGCATCGTGACCATACACTTCTCGCAACGTGGCAATACGCTCTTCATCGTCCTTCCACCACGTTGTGCGTTTCCCGCGTTTCTTGGGCAGCCACGGCCACTGCGCTGTGTCCATAGCATCGAGGAGGTCCTTGGACGTATGCTCAGAGTTATATCTCTGGAGGACTTTGGGAAAGTCGGATTCGCGGCAGAAGCCGACGATGTGTTCGTGGGCGGGGGCACGATCTCTGCCGCGTTTGGAGGGGTAGCGTCCTTCGAGGACGTAGACGGTATGGGGGACGTATGCGTCTGGGTTTGGAGACTCGTAAACCTTACGTTTCTCTAATTGACCGCCTTTGGACCATGCCAGGACGCGAAGGTCTCTGGGACGAGTGAAGCCGCCCATGTACCTGGATGGGGTGATCATGGTCAGTCAACGAGGTCGAATAAAGGAAGATCAAAGTGGGAAGGGGAGAGAAGGGGGTTGACAGGGCGACTTTAAGGACCGGCTGTGAACTGGGATACCAGAAGTGATTGGGGTTGGGATGACATCATTCATCTTAAGGAGAGAAGCAGATGCGGCTAGCGTTAGTGTCACCCTCGAATTGCACAAGGACACGGTGGAGCGTGCCCACACTTAGCATAAACCGCGCTGTTATATTTATGGAGTGACCGGCCGGCAAGCGGCATCACATCGAGCCAGAATCCAAGCCCCCGGAAAGTGACAACAAGATATTCGAGACTCACGTCTTCGGAGGCGTCAAAATCATGCCAATGTCGACGCGTTCATCACGTTCGGCCTTTTCGATGCGGCGTTTGGTGATGCGGATGTGCTCAGTCCGGGAGATGTTTTGCTTGGACTTGATTGCGCGGACCACCACCTCTGATTCTCTGGGCAGGCGCGACATGGCCAACGTTGGGGTACGGGCCAAAGTGAGGATCAAAGAGCTTACAGAGCCTCAGGCGTGGACGCTGCTAAGAGTGATGATACTTGTCGCAATGGGAGCTGTACCACAAACAAAATAGAACGAGGACGGTGATATTGCCAGATCTTGTTAAGGGATGTTTACATGTGTTTATGTTTCGGTAAGGAGGCTGTTCCCACTCCACCCATATACTTGAGATAATCTTTACATAGGGCTCCACTCCAATTCTACCACAGTAAGTAAAGAGTACCCGTACGCCGCCGCCGCTATCCTTCTACCAGGATCACCGCTTCACGCTATCCTTGGCGCCGCAATGAGGTAAATCACAATCACGTCTCACCGCTGGAATGAACTTGAACTCCACTTTTAAGACTTCTCAGAACTTGGCACCCCTAGGAATCTGTTCACGGTCACTGATCTTCACGGCATCCATTACAACCATGCACGTTTTTGGTCAGTTTGTCTCATCTATCAGAGAGCTCAAACAGGATTTAGCGCATTTCAGTGATTCAGGCAATCGATTTTTTATTGCCGCATGACGATGGCGTATGTCACACTAACCGTCTGAAGCACCTACTACATAGATCTAGAGTAGGTAACCTCTAGAAGAAAAAGACGTCAAAACGTAGTAAGCCTGCATAAGATACATCGACTCCAACGGCTCGTCTTGGACGCAAGAGGGCAGGAGGGACTCAGTCAAATGGGGTACATTGCAATGCTTTGTCACATTCCGAAGTTTGCGTCGACATGACACGAGTCACGTTGACACCAGCCTTCGGGACTGTATCATGTTCATTAGAAGTGTCTCGCCCTCCTTATTCCAGGACGGGTTTATAGGTATGTACCTCTGCATAGCTTCTCACGGCGTATCCCATCCGCTCCTAATGATCAACACATACACTTATATTCAGACTAAGTTTCCGAGATACTTTGGCTGCCAAGGTACTGCAGTTTCCAGGTCCATGCATACACTACCTTGAGAACTTTTCGGCTTGCGAACTGACTCATCTTGGAATGACCAATTTCCGATCGAACGCTTACTGTCCGACCAGCTATAACCATCACACTGGTCAACTGACTGTCCCCGCCTGCAGTCACGGCGTGCATACTCGCTGATGTACTGCCTTTCAATTGAATTTATGATGAATTTTTCCTTCCTGCAGCTAGGGGGGTCCCTCAATGAGGGTTCGAGTCCCTCGTGCTCGAACAGCGTGGCAATGACTGGTGGTTACTGTCCTCCATGCTAATCTCCCCCTAGGCATACCGTAGAAGCAACACGGTCGTTTTTCATGAAACCTTTGCGCAACTGTTCGACATCGAAGAATTAACATGTTCTATCCTGCTATATCCTCCGTGATCAAATGTTGAACAATGTATGCGCAAGGTGCCGATTCAAAGCCAGCTGTATGCGGGATTTGTGAGGACGGAGCCGACCTCTTGCGTTCTTTCGTTCGC
>MU121168.1:18787-31248 GCA_014904835.1 Paxillus ammoniavirescens
AATGTTGAACAATGTATGCGCAAGGTGCCGATTCAAAGCCAGCTGTATGCGGGATTTGTGAGGACGGAGCCGACCTCTTGCGTTCTTTCGTTCGCTGTGAACGATTCTCTACCGTTGGGTAGACAGTGAGTGCGATGCAGATAGAAGATACCAGGAGGACTGCGAAAAGATTGGACCGATCACTGCGGCAGTGAACCCCAGGCGAGGTAAGTGTTTGAAAAGACAAGTTACATACCCAAGTCGGGGAACTCAGTCGTAGGCTTGTCAAGTGTACGTCCCTTGAATTGACTTCAAGGCCCTGGCCGCGCGGCCACACTTATCGATCAAGTTGTCTGATATGGCTCACATGATCACAGCTGTCGTCCAGCTAATGCTTTGAGTATGCCGTACCACAACAGCAAGCTATTGGGGTGACACTGGGTCACTCAAACAAGCCAGAGAGACACCTTTGTAAAGCGATAACGCAGCCAGCAAACTTGAAGATTGCAGATAGATATGCCTTCAGCAACGCGTACAAAAGGGGACTACACGACTTATCGTGCAGTAGTACGTGCAAACCTTTCGGAGTGGAGTGGGCCACCGGTGGGTAGTGGATCCATGTGAGCGTTCGTGCTGTTCAATACACTCGACGAGTTTCGTAATCGAGCACTGAGAAGTCATCCAAGTGGCGGAACCGGAGTATGAAAATCACAGCAGTCCGCTGCATTGTTCGTTGTTCCCGACCATTCGGAATCGGTAGTATCCGAGCTACAGCGATCTGTCAGATCGCTGCAGCCATGACTCGGTCCAATCCTAGTAGGGTGCGTTGTTGCCGTGACGCTGTTTTCCGAGTCTCAGAGTCATGTTTTGATAAAGCTAATAGGGTCCATCGCGGGTTATACCGATTGTCGGGTCATGCGGAAGGTTCTAGATAGGATGCAGCGACCTGCAACGACGGACTAGTGCGGTTTCGGGTAGTGACTGTGCTGTGCATAACTATCAGTTACTGTAACGCGTCCAACGCTCGACCTCGCAATATGGCTCCAAAACATGATTCCCAGTGCTGTGCTACGCCATGGACTATGCGCATGGTACGCTATACACTTCTAGTTTTGAAAAGCGCACCAATCCATCTAACAGGATCTCCACCCCACGCTTTGACCATTCCATATTCAATATTGTTGTGGAAGGGGCAGATAATAAGCTGTGCTCGGGTTTGGGTCAAAGCAAGCCATTTGGAACGTGTCTCACCCCAAAAAAGAAACTCCGACGGACGACCACCAACAGGGACCCACACGTCCACACCCAAACCGGGACAATAGAGAGCTTTGACATTTGTGGCGGTGGGGAGGAATGCGGAAACGCTTTGGCCAGCCATTTTTTATTTAAGATGCGAGCTTGCGGAGGGATTGACCCCTTCAACCACAAGACGAACGTCTACACCGACTATCCCCCAGAGATTTATCTACTCCTGAACTCTCTCCATCTTAGCGTTATACTCGCTTGAATTTTGAATCCCCCAACGTGCAATATTTTTTTGGACTCGTCGCAATGTCCCAAGAAACCCAACACGCTCAAACGCAGGTCCAAACGGCCCCGAGCAATTCTAACCTCGACGATACCAAAGGAAAAGGCAAGGAAAAACAACTCCCCCTCCTCCCTCCCGGGCCCTCCGGCTCCGGTTCCACCTTCGTCGACCCCTCCGCCACGGATCCAGACCCAAATGTCCCAGAAGAAGGACCCATCGACCCTAGCACTATAGACCCCGCCCAATGGCCCTTCGAGCCATTCCCCCTCCCCCCTCCAGACGGCTACTGGCTGCCAAAATTTGGTCCCCCTCCCCCGCCCAAATTCCCCTCTTCTCTCCGCAACCTCCCGTCCGCCACCCTCCCACCCTTCCCTCCCCTCATGGCGCTCACCTACCCGCCCCCGGCTCCTCTCTCTGAAACAGACCCTACGTGGCTCTCTCAGATGGTAGGCGACGTCCAGCGTCAGCGCTCTCATCTCGAGCTGGGTGTCGCGGCTCTCGAAACAGACGTGGCGCACGCTCATGCAGAATGCGGGTTGGCGGAAGGGGAGTTGGAGGATGAGATGGACAAGATGCAGGCGTTTTTGAACATGGTTGCTAGCGTTGCTGGGAATGGATTCGTGCGGAGGATGTTGGACGATGTGGATGCTGCTGTTTCCCGATTGGCTGGGGAAGACGTGTACGATGACGGTGACGATGAAGGTGAAGACGAGAACGTGGGTGTGAATAACTTGAATGGCGAGGATGAGGATGAGGATTTGTATGGCGATGGTGGAGGTGGTCATCGTAGTGAAGATGATGCTGACAATGCCGACGATGAAGATTCGAACGATGGAGGCGACGAAGACGACGGCGAGAAGAATGCTGGTGGCCTCGAAGAGAGCGTATTTGAAAACGACCCCATGGGTGGTCTTGTTCACCCGCAATACCATGACGAGCAGAACGAAGACCGTTCCGAGTAAGTGCTTCGGGTGACTACTCTCTTGACCTTGCTCACCACCGTTCTGATAGACAATCCGAGTCGCGTCCTGAGGACGGTGCGGCTCCCAAGGAAGACGCGCCTGTGGAAGAACCACCTCTACAACCTGGCACTGAGGTAGAAATCGAGCGCAACGAAGAACGACCATCGTCTAGCGACAACGCACAGGTGCAACCTGAAGCAGACGACGTTGCCGAATACCAACAACAATCACCCAAAACTAAGGAAGAGATTCGGTAAGGAGTCCCTCCGTCGTCATTGTAACCTATCTTTCTCAGTGGGTTACCCATATACAGCGAGCAAGTCCTTGCCAAGTTAGAGGAGCCTTTGGACGGCAGTATGACTCGCCGCCGATCACGAGTTGTCGGACCCAGAACGCACGTCTCTCCTCTTTATCATGACACACACAAGACTAACCTGTGTATGCACTAGTCGGGTCCCTGGCATTGAATCATCTATAGACCACGGTAGAGAGCGCCGAAAGCGCTCCTTCTTGGCAGACGAGGAGGAGGAGGAGGGCTCGGAAGAGGGTTCTGACGACAGCAGCCGCTCAAAGCGAGCCAAGATCTCGCATGAGTTTTCTACACCCTCGCCCGTCGGTCCATCTCGCAAGCGCTCTCGAGAGTCGATGGAGTCAGAGGAGGACGAGCTCGACGAGCTTGACAGCGAGGAAGAAGTCTCTAACCAAGTCACTCCCCGTCCTGCTCGCGAAGACTCTTCTCTCGCGAGTGTCGCCGATCTAAAAGGGAAAAGCAAAGCTCCTCAGGAAGACGGTCCCAAACCTGGATCGCCAAAGCGCGCAAGAACGGACGTCGGACCATCCACTCTCGCTGTTGAGACAAAAGAGGAAAGAGTAAAGTGGTTTGAAGAGATCGTCGCCCAAGCTTCTACGGCTTCGACTTCACGTCAGCTTGTACTCTATGGTGGTGGTTCTGGTTCTGATTCTGGTCCTGCATCTGCGTCTGCGTCGACCTCGTGGGATGAAGAACTAGCTTCCCTTCCTCCCCGTTTACCTCGCCATCTCGCCCCATCACCCCCACCTCCTGCATCTCGTCGTCCGTCACCTCCGATCCCAAGCCTTGGTGCTACCTTCAGGGCGCCGTACCCTCAAGGACAACAACCACGCGCCCTCCGTCGCGAGACCGAACATCTCCGCCAGAACGCCGCTGGACAGGCCGAGACGTACCACGTGTACGATGTGCGCGGCCGCGAACGTTCTCCGTCCCCACCCCCGCCGCCTCCTCCTCGTGGGCGTCCTCTTCGTCGTGAGACTGAGCGACTTCGGGGGAACGCTTTCGGGGAGCCGGAGGTCTATCATGTGTATAATCTGAGGGGTCGTGAGGATGTTTAGAATGTTGTTCAAGTTGTTTCCCCCCTTTTCAAAAAGATTTGCTTGTTTCTTTCTCTCTTTCTCGTTTGTCTCCTTTTCCCCTTTTCCCGTGTCATCGGTAAATTGGCTGTGGACTCGGGCATATTTTTAACAGAGATTCTCGGTTTCGGTTTCTCCATCATCCATCCACGAATCCAGTAAGACCTAAAAGAGCCTGAAGCACATCAAGTTGGTATTCTATCTCTCGACGGAAACTATGAGTGAAGACTGTCCCAACCGTCTATTAAACATCCAGCCCCAAAAGAGAACGAATGTCCAAAACTTCACTTCCAATCAAGCAAACGCAACAACCCAAGCAACAAAACCACCGTCTCCTTTATCGACGGATTCCTGCACAACATGATCAAGAAATAAACCGCCCACGAAATCTCGATCAACAACTTGAAGTAGAAAAACGCCCCTGATAACACGACGCAGGCCGTCAGACGCACGGGCCCGTGAAAGGGGCGAAGAGACCGAGCAAGCTTGACGAGCTTTACTTGGATCGTAAGGAGCTTGATGACGACGATCGTAAAGATGAGGAAGGAGACGACGGAACGCTTGAACATGTGTCGACTGATTCGGAAGGTGATGAGTGCGAGCGTTAGTTGTCTGAAGACGCGATTCTGTTCGTGCCATGTCGATATCAATATACAGTACATTCACCGGTACCATCTCGTCTCCCCACGGAATACGGAAGAAGGAAGAAGGAATCGGAGGAAGGGAGCGGGAACTCACCCTGTGCGTCTGGAGATACCTCTGGCTGCTCTTCCAGCTTAGGAAATCGTAGTCCCCTGCTGACAACATGTACATGACGACGACGACTTTGGTGAAGAGCATGATGCCTAGGGAGATGATGTAAAAGGGACGGTAGGGTATCATCATTTTTGGGCTTGGGGCATGTGCAGGCGGTGTTTGGGTTCGGGGGTAGGTGGGGACCGTGACGTGCCCGGTGGGGTGAGGGCGTGCGGGGAAGTGCTTGGAGACGGCTTGGAAGACATGTCTGCAGTCGTGTGGTATGGTTGTGAACGGGACTGGCACGAGCTGGATAACGAAAAGGACTGGCCTGGATCATCGGACATGACCATGGGGGAAGAGGATGACGTTATGAATCTGACCAGTCCGCAAGGCAGTCAGAGGAGGCTAGAATGGAGATCCCTAGACCAGTGGGCGAAAGAAACAAAGTGCAAGTTGCACACCGTGCACACGCGTTCCCATACCATCATGATGTTGCGCCAGGACCAAGCCTTGGTAGGTTTTGATGAGATCCTTGAGGCGTGCCGTCCATCGCATGATGTCGCCGATGAGGGCGTCGAGCAGAGGACACAGTGCTCTGTGTAGAGTATTCCCACTAGGATTCCTTGTTGTAAGTTGTCAGTGCCCTCGACTATGACGGAGATAATTCGATGAAGGGGAAGCAACTCAAGCCATCCATTGGGTATACTATGACGACGTCCATCTCCGACAACAAGTCTAAAAAAAGTTGTCCACTGGGGAAGGTAAGGCGAAAGTAAAAGTGTTGCCCTACAATATGTGGTGGGCAGTACACGGAGTATGATGTATATGCACGTAGTGAAACTGTATCGTATTATGTATGGGTAAATTAACACTGACCACCCTGTCAAGAACACTTGCAATGCCGCCAACAATAACTCGCCTTGAAATCCGGTACCGCTGTGCAGGCATCCAATAACTATGACAGTAGGTGGTGAGACGCGCAGGAGCTCGTCTTGAGGAAGGTAATCACTAGAGCGACGCGTTTTTTTCGGACAACGGACATGGTGGAGGACGGGTATGGTACCCTTGCCAACATCACCAGGCTGCCATCGCGGAATCACCACTGACCACCTTCGTCACTGTCGTCGTCGAAGCACCAATCACCATAGAGTACGCCAGTGGCTTCTGCTGCGAACATATCAAACAAGCCACGGGAAAAGTCAAGGCCGCCCCAAGGGCATCCCATGCACTAAATTCAAGCTGAAGTAAGTGCGCGGTACTCAGGAACTGAACATATCATCGAACCTTGTCCGTGATGGTCGCTTGAACACTCTGTCCACCATATGTGATAGTAATTGTCTTGAAACAATATTGACCAGGGTATCCTGGACCAAACTGTTCGACGTTGAGGGCTACGATCTATTTTAACTGTGTCAATACAACATCCTTGCATCACTATTAGCTAATGCTCACATGGTCGTTGCGTCCGTTCCACACCCCACAAGCTCCCCTGGTTTATGGAGGCGAAGTGAGACATCAAAACATCCTGAAGAAAACGAGAACACTCACAAGCCAACGTCGTAGAAAGTAAAGCGTGCATTTGTGAAGGAACGTTTGTGGACGTCGACGTCAGCACGCGCGCGGTTGGCTACTTCATGGTGACGCCTGTGCCGAGGACTAGCGCTGGCAAAAGGGAGTGCGAGCGAGAGGAAACCCAAGATAGTAGAGACCTTCATGTGTCAAAAAAGAGAGGAGAATAAACGAGTGTGTTGGGTACAAGTCCAGCCTTCTACTAAGGTATATGTAGTCGTTCGAACACGGCCTTGGAGTTGACGGGGAAAGAAAAAGAAACTGGCTCGGAATTCAGCTTTTGTGGCATTGTGAGTCGTCGGCTAATGTGAAGAGTGGCTAACGCGTACGACGCGATTCCAGGGAGTAACTATAAATGGTAATTCGTTGACCGTAAAGTTATTTGAGGTCTAATCCATCGCTACAACTACAACACCAACATCTTTCATGTATCCAATAGTACTCTAGTATCAAGTCAGAGGAAGACATAACCCATTGTCGTACCAAAGCTCGATCCCAACTCGACAGCTAACGCGGGGAATGAAGATGTCTGGCCATCGTCTCCTCCCTAGGAATCTTTCCTGTCATCGGCGCAGGCTTCCAATGACCTGTGTTTCTGAGGACCGCTTGGGAACCTTCTCCAGTATGCATTTACATTGATGGTCATCCACTTGACTAGTCGTTTCGGTTTTTGAAGCCCTGCGTGCCTGGCAGAACAGCCTGAACTGATGCCTGTCCTCTGGGATACAATCACAGCGTGCGTGCTGACATACGTTCTCCTTCGGGCTTGGGCTGCAAGGTGTGGTGGGCTTTTCAAGCGAGGAAAGACATGTTCACCAGCAGAACAGGTGTCAATTATGTCGACATCGTCACTATAGTGAGTTAAGTGTATCAGTACTATAACAAGACAAGCCTCCATTCTAAATTGTTTCGGCATAAGTACTAGGGGCCCATCACTCAATTGGCCACAGTTCGGAAGATCATCGACATCCGCCGAGTAGTCGGACAACCACGACACCAACATCGGCGCAGGCTTTCCGACGACCTGTGTTCCAAACACCCCTTGGCAACCTTCTACGCACATTAATGATCAGCCACTTGACCACTAGTCGTGTCGGTTTTTGAAGCCCTGCGTACGACAGGATAGCCTGAACTGGCCCCCGTCCTCGGGGAAATAATCACAACGTGCCACATGCTAACATACGTTCACCTTTGGACGTGGTCACCAGCAGGACAGGTGCCAACCATGTCAACACCGTGACTATATGGTGAGTCAAGTATATCAATAATGAACGCAAGCTTGGACTCCAAGTTGTTTTGACATAAGTACTCGAGGGGATCACCCGATGAAGTTCTCGAACTCGAAAGCATCTGTCGCTACAGGTCTCTGGTACCTAACTCATTGTTATATCCAAGGTCGTTGCTGTAGCACTGACTCGGCAGCTAACGCGGCGGATGAAGGTCGATTCTCCTCACTCTGCGTGGAAGACTTACCTGCCATCGGCGTGGGTTTTCCGAGGGCCTAGGTTTCCAAGGAACGCTTGGCGTTAGATGCCTCCGTAGGGAAATCGAAATCATTGCTGCATCCCGTGCAACCTCGTATCAAACGATGATCCGCCATTTGACCGCCAGCCGGTCTTTGAATCCCTGCGTCTTGCAGAACAGGGACTGGCGCCCGTCCTGTCGAACGAGAAATTAAGCACAGCGTACATACCAACGTTTGATACCATCCCAATGCTGTTAACGTCGTGGTCTACAAAGCCCGGTTCTCCTTATGTCCCTGGATCCCATTGTCACACCGTTCTCCTTTGGACGTGATTACATGCGGAAAGGGTCAAGGGTAACGCGTGTTTCAAGCTAGGCAAAGACACTGGAAAGACATGCATGCTTACGATAACGTGAATTTCAAGTATTACTGTACATCACAAAGGTGAAGACTTGATAAAAAAAAAGTTGTAGAAAACGCACTAACAACTTTGGTGCACAGTAAGAGATCAGTGGCGAACACACCAAGACCATAGGTGGGCGATGGCATACTGTGTCCTCCACCTGCTAACCACCCACCAGCAGCGCCAACAGAGCCCCAAACAGAGACACCGCCAACTATGATGCGCCCGTACTGATTGACCGTACCATAGACTTCGTACCACTGTGCCAGCGCCGAGCGTCACAGCTAGAAATGTCGAGTCAGAAATCAAGTTGTCGACGGGACCACAACGGAACCTACCATCCTACGTTTCGTTCGCAGGAGCTCCTCGAGGGACGAAAGCGGGGTTATACGTGATCTTCTTCATGTTATGTGTCCACACTAGAAAAGAAACCCTCTGCCACACTACTACGGCCAAGGACATGCACCAGAATCAGTTGACGTTGAGAAGTTTGATGGGGATCCTCTTGGAGCACGGGGGTAGATGGGTTTGTACTCTACCGCGACGGAGATACTTTCCACTTCCACTTCCTTACAAGCTGCGATTGAAATATACTTACCCACCGTCCCAAAGCCTGTAGAAGTATTCCCACTAGTACTGCTGTCCTTCGGCAGGTTATCAATTTAGCGACCAGAGCTTCTGGAACATCCGATAAATCGCCGGAATACGACGCGAAAACGATTGGGGCACCCGCCAATACACCAGCGATGCAACAACACCCCCTTCGGCGGCTGTACATCTGTATGCAGGTAAATCTTGGGGTGGGAAAGCAACATCGCGACGAGCTCCAGCTCCAACATCTTCTCTGCGCATGGTCCGACTCCACCGCCTAGGTCAGACAGGCGCGTAGTGGGTGAGGCATGCGTCTTGGGCAGGTGATGGTACCGACTTGGGCTGCTTACCGGAATCGTCGGACACCCATTCCATCGAGCAAACTCACGGCGAGGTAACAGGACGAGTACCGCCCTCGTCCGTAATTTACTCGCTATCCCAGCCCAACGTTTTCAAGTAAAGGTGAATTTCAAGTATCCCATCGCAAGGGAACACTCGTGTAGAAAGTTGTAGGAAAAATCCAGATCAATCCGCCAATGCAACGATGCCGCATCGTCGTGAGAATAGCATGCGTGCATGTGCGGAGAGGGGTAAATGAACATCAGAACCGGCAGGTTAACTCCTTGTTCCAATCATCGGACCCAACGCCCTCCGCAACGACGAAAAGCTTGTGTGGATCATACTTGTTCTTGATACTTTTGAGAGCTGAATAGTGACTTCCGAAGAAGGTCTCTTGCCAATTGATCTCGAACAAGGATGCCTGGGGTAGCTTAGGTGCGCGTCCAGCAGGAAAAAGAACTGTTCACTACGTACCTCGTTGAAGTAAGCACCGTCATTAGGTGTCAAATCATACATAGTCTTGATCCGCCCCCTCAGTTGATCGATCAACTCATGGATCTCCGCTGTGGAGGTTCCATCCTGCCAAGAGAGTCCGCATTCAGCCTCGACGACGGCATTTCGCCAGGCAGGATTCAATCCAGCAGAGTCAGGATCGATCTGGTTCACCTTCCCACCTGCTATCATACTTTATCATTTCTCGACAATCAGCGAGTCGAAACGTGGAAAATTTACTGCAAAAACGCACTTGAAAGTTGCGCCACAGTCAATTAGTACCTGGCCGACTTCCTTGTATTTGTTGGCCAGCGTGTCCCGAGAGAGAAGGCGCGAAGAAAACATTGTATTTACGCCACCCGAGGGACCTGTGCTGAAAAAAGGCTCAAACAACTCATAAAACGAGGAGGAGGATGACATGACGGCCTCGGAGGTAACACCCCATGGTTCCAAAGAAAGTGCGTAATCCGTCCATGCCTGAGTAGTTACGGTGGCGGTCTCGTTCGTCATGTTGGGTGCTATATACAGGAAAGATAGCGTTTGATTGCTTATCGAGCCGTATCCGCTCCAACCGTCGTCAGTGGATTGAGGCTGTGAGCGCAAGAGCTCCCCAACAAGTTGCAACATTGCAGAGGAGTTGGTGGAGTTCGCCTGAAATTCGTATATCTGGAGTGGAATGGAGGGATATATGCGGTAGGTCACGGAGGTAACGATTCCATAGGTGCCTCCGCCACCACCGCGCAGGGCCCAAAAAAGGTCGGGGTTCTGATAGCTATTCACAGTCAAGTACTCGCCCTTGGAAAGGACGACAGATATTTCTATGGCATTGTCAACGCCTTCGAGCAATATTCAACTTGGCGCACAGTTACGAAATCAGTGGTAAGCGTACCAAGACCGTAGGTGGGAGACAATACACTGTGTCCTCCACCTGCTAACCATCCACCAGCAGCACCGACAGAAGCCCCATAAGACATAGCGCCAACCATGATGCGCCCGTGTTGATTGACTGCATCATAGGCTTCGTGCCACTGTACGCCAGCGCCGAGCGTCATAGCTAGAAATGTCGGATTAGAGAAACAACTCGTCGGCAAAACACCAAACAGACCTACCATCGTACCTTTCATCCGCTGGAGCTCCTTGAGGAACGAAAGCAGGGCTATACGTAATATTCTTCATGTTATGTGTCCACACTACGAACGAACCCTTCGCCGCACTACGCCCAAGATAGTCATGTCTACGCCCCCATATCAGATGACGTTGACCCAGTAATGCATGCAAACAAAGCGACCTACCCCGTGTTCTTAACAACTAGTTTCAAATTATGCTTCACTGCGAAGTTGACCCCGGCTTGTATATCCGCTACCGAACGCGCATCGACACCAATCACGGGCACCCTTCCTTGTCCACAAGTACCCGTAATGGTCGTATTGAGGTAACACGCCTCGATTGTACCATTCTTAAACATAATCGTCTCAAAGAGAGGTACTTGCATGGACCCTGGCATCGACGACCGCCAGTTTCCGTCCGTCCAGTTTTCGATGACTTCAGTGCAGTTGCCAGAGGCGTCTGACGTGGGGTAACAAGCCGAGGCGGTGGGTAGTGGATAGATGAGCGGCTGGGAGACCTGTGTTTGGAGTTGGGAGAATTCTTCAGCGTTTGGCCAACAGGGTTGGTCAGAGGTACAGAGACACTCGTGACCAGTCTGCAAGGTGGTGGCAAACCCACATGTTATAAGGAGTGAGAACGCAATGAGTACTTTCATCCCGGCCGGGTCTGGAATTTGGGCGGAGGACTGAGCTCTCACTTGGTGCAACAGCGACGCTGAGCGATTAAACGTTTTCAGACCTTTGGTGTGGACCCTCTTGGAGCACGGAAGTAGTGACCTTTATACTTCTCGCATCTTCCTTTGAATATTGCGTTGTCACGGTGGAGGTAAGGTAGTAGGCCTCATGCGGGAAAATTTGGTCATTCCAAGGGGTCAACTCGCCGTGCGAGTTCATCGGACATCGCACGACGTGGTCACAGTGTGACATATGTTGTTGGGACCCTGCAACCCGGAGTTCTTCTCGACGGTAGTCGTTCCGTGATCCACCCACAATTGGGCTACCTGGAATGCTCGATTAGTAAACAGGACTTCGTGGTGGTCACTCAACAACGGGGGTACTGTGCCAAGATACAAGTGGGAAAGATGTTGTAGTCAAACTAGTACGTCCGGGTCATCAACTTGAGCAAAAAGGTGGCCTGCAATGTAAGCATGGAGTCGTTGTCAAGTGGCTTCGACTTCCGGGAGAAGTCTCGCTGTTTCGTCACACCCGTTGGGCCGCCGTTTTGCGCAAATCTGCGAAATGATAGTCTCCCGTAGGCAG
Source organism: Paxillus ammoniavirescens (assembly GCA_014904835.1). Lineage (NCBI taxonomy): Eukaryota > Fungi > Basidiomycota > Agaricomycetes > Boletales > Paxillaceae > Paxillus > Paxillus ammoniavirescens. The sequence continues at coordinate 30,606 of MU121168.1, forward strand.
ACCAGTACTATCATTAGACCAGCGTTTCAAACGTTTTCAAAGATGCATGAATAATTCCACAACTACACAACTTGAGATCCTCGACATGGAACCCACAGTTTCCAAATTGTCTCACCTTGCTGCTGACGTGTGGCTTGAATTGTTTGGTTAGGATTTACGAGCACCGGCAGGCGTACAAGTTGCTCGTTCTCCTGTTTGCCAAGTGACGGTATCACCGGGAACCGTGCGTGAACTCGTGTAGCCCGCGTAGACCTTCTCCAGCGGAAGTGGAGGGACTCGGACTGGTGTTGATAGTACGAGTCATCTTTGTCACCGCAGGAAGCTCGGCCCTTTATCTAGTTAGAGTACTAGTCTATCACCAGAAGCAGAAGAGCTCCGATGGAGATCTATAGTATGAAGTACGTCCCTCAGCATGGGTCTGTCCAGCGGGGGATCGTTTCTGAGGCACTTCCCCACCTCTCTGAGATGCTTGGCGTAGGGCGAGGTGGTCGGCGTGCGGTAGTGGAAGAGGACGAATATATGCTCGATGAGTTGGCCAACAGCCCATAGGTCCGCTCGGATGGCACTGTAGGAGTTCTCACCAACCTCTGGCGCAACCCAGTCCTCAGTGCCCCTGTACCCGTCAATTCTCTCCTCGACGCCC
>MU121170.1:0-12953 GCA_014904835.1 Paxillus ammoniavirescens
CATACTTACGTCAGCACAGCATGTGATTTCAAGTTACCAAATGCCCCGTTGTCGAATTGCTTGCCAGTGCCATAACAGACAGTACTTGTACCGCATCTCATCTTGTAATTCAAGCGTGCGGTCGTTCAGTATGGCTTATAGACGCGCAATCGTAGCTAACCGTGCGACGGCCACACCAAAAGATCAGCGAGCTGAGCGCTGAGCTGGATGTTCGAACTGTGATAACCTTGCAAAATTTCGCATGAGGAACTTGGGAACTTTGAAGCGGTGTTACGGTACGAGCCAGTATTAATCTAAGCATTCTGCCTTCTCATCACTTGCTCATCACTGCTGTGGTCAATGTGGGTTCAGGGAATATATAGGTATTCCTAAAGTTCATCATGGCGGGGTTCGTTTCGTCCGAAAATCGACTTTGGGCCCGGGGTTTCGCCAATTTGAAGCGTTCAGTTGCCGTACAGATAATAATGACAGAACGAACTCCCCCGCTACAGAAAAGAGCCAGGCCCTTGGGGTGGTCGAGTTTTATGCGGTCGGTGCCATAAATGGCTCTGCTCCACTCTCCGTGATGAATCGGAGTCGGACGAGAGTTCGACATCCAATTGCGCCGTGAATCACCACCCACATCTCTAGGCGCATACTTCTGTCAACATTTCCGATGTTCGGACGGGGATAAGAGTGAATCCTGTCTCTTGTCAGACTCAAAGTGGGCTTATTTGTTTCCGGCCCTGTCATCAGGCTCAGTTGCATATATTCCTCCCAAAGACCTCCCAACCATTCAAATCATCTTTACCTTCGCTGCTCGCACTCCAACACCAACTTGCCTATGGTCGTGCCAACCACGGTTCCCATCGCTTCAGTCAAACAGAACCCCGATGGTGGATTCTATCCACCTCTCGATGGATCTCTATTTCTGACAGAGATGATCGAGTTTAACGCGAAATACAACCCATCGCGTCCCTTCTACGTCTTCTACGACGATCAGGACAGGGGCCTCCATTACATATCGCATCTAGAGTTCTACCGCGCCTGCCAACGCATCGCCCATGCCGTACGCCCTAACCGTCAGGGTATGGACAACGAGGTGGTTGCAATAATTGCCAATAGTGATACCATTCTCTACCAAGCACTGGTCATGGGCGTGATTTATGCTGGCCTCATCGTGCGTTATACCTAGCTCAGATGGATCGGTGGAACGCTAACATCTTTATTTCAAGCCATTCCCAATGTCGCCTCGCAACTCACCACCCGCTGTGGTCAACATGATGCAGAAGACTGATTGCTGCCGTCTGATCGCAACCCAGAATACTATAAGATCTCTCCTGGATGGAGTTAGAAGGGAACTTGCTTCACTTGGTGACACATCAATTCAACTTCACGTTGATGAACCGCCCGCGATTTCTTACGCTTATCCCAATCTTGGCAAGGAGGTCGCAGGCACACCATTCGTTCCCTACCCTAAAGCGGAGAAACGGCCCGTGAATAACGATATCATGTTCTACCTCCACTCATCAGGAAGCACGGGGTTTCCAAAACCCATTCCAATAACATACAGGATCTGCTTTCATTGGTGCATCACACGTGAGTATCTTAACAAAACAAAATCAACCCCACGTCTCACTCATCCATCGACCTCCGAGATCAGCACCCTTTCTGGATCGTGGAGATATCCCGACTGATGTCCGAATTGGCGCAGCTGCCCTCCCACCGTTCCATACGGTGGGCGTGTACTTCCAGCTTTTGATCGCTGTAGTTTCCCTCAAGAGCGTGTCCGTGAACGCCCCCACGTCGTATCATGATCCCTCCGCATCGCCCGTGATAGCAAACCCGCAAAATTTGTTGGAATATCTTCAGCTGACCGAGTCAAACACACTCTTTGCAGTACCGGCGTTCTTGGAAGAATGGGTGGCATCCGCCCACGCTGTCAAGATCCTCAGCTCCCTTCGATGCGTCGTACGTATCGAAATATCTTTACCCAGTTCAGACACGTGGACTTAGCCGCAATCTCGAGATGTTTGCTGGTGGGCCGCTTGCGAAAAAGACAGGGGATGCGCTTGTAGCAGCTGGTGTCAAGCTTTCAAACTTATATGGCACGACGGAAACTGCCATCATGGCCTTGAGCAATCCCACCGAACCGAAGCTCTGGGAGTGGGTTCGCTTTGGTCCGAATTCAAGAACACGGTGGGACCCACAAAATGATGGCACCTATGAATGTCAAGTATTGGTGGGTGGTTTCTCTCCGTTTGGGTCCACTCTGAGTCTTATTTGCATATGCTGCGTATACAGAGCTGCTCAACCCACCAGGTTTCTGTCGAAAATATACCTGATGCGAAAGGCTACGCGACTTCGGACACGTTCGTCGAGCACCCGACTATCGAGGGATTATACAAAATGTATGCCTCCTTTACAACCTCTTGGATGCCGCCCCATTTCTGACGTCTCATCACAGCATCGGAAGACTCGACGACGTTCTGATCCTCTCTTCTGGGGAGAAAACAGTGCCTGCGCCTATGGAAACTGTGATAGGCATTAATCGCTTCCTTTCCGGCATTTGCATGTTTGGTCGAGGTCATAGTCAAGTTGGCGTTCTCGTGGAGCCCAGGCCAGAGTACGCGATTGACATTACGGACGACAAACAAGTCGCTGAATTCAGAAATAAAATATGGTATACCGAATCTATACTAGTAGTCGTTCCTGTTCAACAATTCTGACGTATTTCTGTAGGCCCGAAGTTAAGGAGGCTAACGAAGAGGCTCCAACATTCAGCCGCATCTTCAAAGAGATGATCTTGGTGACGAGCAAGGACAAGCCCATGCCGCGTACAGGAAAGGGTACGGTAATGAAGAAGGCAACCATCAAACTCTATGAATCAGAGATCGAGGCATTGTAAGGCTCACCTCCATTCATCTGTATCACATTTGATGATTTCCTGCCCAGATACGAGTCCGTAGAGGCCAGTACCAAGGCAGGCATCGACGTCCCCCTACCCTCGGACTGGGTGCAAACCGAAGTGGAGAACTGGTTGATGGTACATGCCACGGCTGTAAACTCAGACAAGCCCGTCGAAGTGGACGAGGACTTGTTCAAGCAAGCATTCGACAGGTCTGCTTCCGCCACAGTGTTATTCGAAAATTGAGTGCTGAACCGTGTGTAGCTTGTCGTCCACATTCCTCAAGAACCGCATTATAGGTTCTCTTCGTGCTTCCTCAGACAAACACATCCGAGAAGCAGCGTCTCGGATAAGCCAGAATATCATTTACCTGAATCCCACCATTCGGCTCCTCGCCCGGTATCTGATCCGGCTCGTCGTCTCAAAGGATGCTTCTTCTGCCACCGAAGGCACGGCGGAGATCGAGGACATGATCGCGAAGTACTCCGCCGGGTTGGGAGATAAAATTGGCAATGACACGCTATCCAATGGCATTTCCAGCAATGGTCATTCCAGCTACACCGACAAGCATGCCATTCTCTTGACCGGCTCTACTGGCGGCCTGGGCTCATATTTGCTTGCGTCCTTGTTGAGAAACGAGGATGTTACGGTGGTGTATGCCTTTGATAGATCTTCGAGGACCAGGACGATAAACGAAAGACAGAGAGCAGCCTTCGAAGATCGTGGACTAGACACTGCCCTTCTCTCCTCGGAGAAGCTCGTTCACGTAGAGGGCGACGCCGACCAAGAAAAGCTCGGGCTTGACGATAACCTTTATGACGAGGTAAGCTCTCACAACTGCCAGTTCTCGCCATGTTACTAAGGCCTTGCCACAGCTCTGCGATTCGCTCACTGTGATCATACATAACGCTTGGCGACTAGATTTCAACCTCTCACTTTCGTCATTTGAGCCGAACATCCGAGGCACGCGAAATCTTATAGATCTCGCTCTCTCGTCGAAGAGGCCCTCGAAACCCAGATTCTTGTTTGCCTCCTCTATAGCATCGGCACAAGGATGGGCCAAGAGCAAGGGCGTATTTCCAGAGGAGATACAGTATGATTCAAGTGTTGCCGCGGGAGCTGGCTATGGTGCAAGTAAATACGTTTGCGAGAGGGCCAGTATTGTTCACTTGCACTCGCTATTCCCGTCCCTGACCATTTCCCTTCGGTCTATCAGGTTCTCGCCAACAGTAGCTTGCCAAGTTCTTCATTCCGGATAGGGCAGATTTCAGGGGGTGCTCCACGAGGGGCGTGGTCTACAACAGATTGGCTCCCCATCGTCGTCAAGTCAAGTGTGACCTTGGGAGCTCTTCCAGAGGCCCGTGGGGTGAGTAACACCATAAATGTGCGAGATCGTTTTTAAGGTTTATGCAAAGGTTGCGTCATGGCTGCCTCCCCATGCTGTATCTGCTGCAATACTTGACGTAGCTTTCGCGCAGAACGAGCCACCCATCGTGGTCAACCTAGTTCATCCGCGACCAGTCGAATGGGTATCGCTCATGAAGCCTATCAGTAGCACCCTTTATCAAAAGAATCTGACGTCAGAGCTTCTCCCATTGGTACCTTTTGACCAATGGGTGAGCAGTCTGGAGAAATGCGCGGCTGATACGAGCGAAGACAACATTAGGCTTGTGGTGAGTTGCGTGAGAAGCGTTCTACACCGGCCTTTCGCCACTAACTTGGTTTACAACGCAGCCCGCGATTAAATTGCTGAACTTCATGCGTTCCTTGGCCCAAGGGGATATAGCGACACGCCAATCGGATCGATCTGACGCAGAAGCGGTCGGGTTCACAGAACTCGCTACGGATGTCGCTCGGGCAGTGAGCAAGACGATGAGAAACCTAGAGCCCCTGTCGTCTTCGGATGTGGAGAGATGGGTTGATTACTGGGAATCTGTAGGAATGTTCTCGGATGCCCCCCTACGCCGTGTGTAGTAAGTGATGTGTAAGTAGGTCCAAGGGGGCGCGAAATTACTGTTGCCCTGTTCAGGCAATACACGAGGTGCCTCGTGTATCTGGGTGGTGTGAGACTAGATGATTCAAGTCTTGCATCTCCAGCATACTCCTGGGTCGTCATGATCTTACTCCCCGGCGGTATCTTTTCTCCGCCTTCCTTTCTGCAGTCGCCATCCAGTAGCCGTATTTCGGGAGACGGTTAAGGTTCTCGTCCGTCCGACGTTTGTCCCAGGTGGTTGGAGGGGCCTTGGAAATTGGTGGGCGCCAGTGGTACGACATTGCTATTGGATCGCCATCGGGACTCACTGGTTACAGCGTCGCAGGTGTCAATACGCCCGGTGGTGGCTACGGCCTACAACCGTTACGACGTAGCGGCGCAGACCGATTGCAGGCTAAAGGTTCTGAAAAGAACAGTGGAACTTGCCGTCGTCGATCGACATGTCAAGCCTACTAGCGGCTGGCGAAGGACGGACTCCGATTGAATAAGTTAGAGATCCATTCCGAAATCATACCGTACACCGAAAGATGGTTTCATGGATGGGAATCTGAGCCTCAGAGCTTTTCGCACTGGTACAACACGAAGTACTGCCGGTCGAAAGCTACTTCATGATGCACATAGTATCAAATTGCAAAACGTACGACAAGCTACAACATGGTCTACACAAGAAAAATCTTAAACAGAACACGAAGTGTAACACTGACAAAGAAACAAGACGAGTATAAGAGAGTGTAGATATCTGCAGCGCGCATACAAGCCATGATGTGAGCCCCAGTGAGCCGCCTACCACCCACCACCTAGGCCTCCAGGCGGGCCCTTCTTCATTGACCCCACATCTTCGGGTCGCGTTTGATCTCCTCGAGTTTGACCGCGATACCCTCGAACCAGACCCTTATCAAAGTTAGATAACCTCGCAGTCAAACCTCTCTGGGAGGTCAAGTATGTCAAAGGACGTCCGCGTCCCCCTATCACGACGTTCTTTTTGAGACTCAGGGGCGTCCCCTTCCCATCGTCACGATGTTCCTCCCGCGACTGGGGAAAGCTGTGAGAATCCGACATCGATATCGCCGAAAGGACTGTTACGATCCCAAGAAACAGGATAGGAGCTGTGTAGGTCAGACCGCGACCAGCGGTGAGCACGAGCATAGTGCCATTGAGGGGAGAGGTCATGTTGCTGGGAATTCCGTCTTGGAAGGCACCTTGTGCGGAGTAGCCTGCTCGGAGAAACTGAATGTATCATGAGGTATAGGTCATACCATGCAAGTCAGGGCTTACAGTAGCAGAGAATTCAATGACGCCTCGCCAATAGTCCTCCTAAACACGAGACTCAGGCCGTATTCAGAAGATGCACTTGGGGTTCTTACCAATTCCCTGTACACTGCATTCGTGTTGTGCGAGATAGGGGTATTGAATTCTCGCGAGTGTATCGAATACAACGTGTCGCCGACAATATTGTTCATAAGACCTTGTGAGTTTCGTGCATGATAATCCACAACGCCGGCTAGGTAGAACAGAAGGTCGGCGTTGTCGGCGGAGAAGGTCTGGGTCGAGATGATTTGAGATGCGTTGATGATGCCCCCGTTCGTGTAGTGGGCCCGTGTGGTGGTGATGAGTGGGGTAACCTCACAGATCGTCGATGGGAGAAAGTTGTATTTGTAAAACCCTTGCGTGGCGATCACTAGAACACAATGATCGGTCAGCAACATCGGGACGTAAATACGCTCCATGACAAACCGAATCTGTTGTACACGTCACTTGGGTCCTTGTGTCCGGGACAGATTATGGTAGAAAGAAGGCCGGCGCCCGCAATGTCAAGTTGTTCAGAAGTATTGCCCAAAGTGACGTATTGCTGGGTAGCGATGCTGTCTTAGAACATCGAGTGAGTGAGATAAGTCATGTCCAAGAGGAATTATACATACTGGTGTTGCACTTCGCTGTCGAATTCCATGTGACCAGAGTATACGCCGGAGACGTGCTCCCAAGCGAAGTTACAGTGAGCGTGGTATTGAAACCTGTGAAATTCAAAACCTGAGAGTTGGCGTCTGCACGCTGACAATTGATATCCGCCGTGATTCCTTGTTGATGCACCGAATATTTTGTCTGAATTGCACGCCAGTTTGATCCCGCTCCATGGATCGTAGAGTTGACCAGAGTTGTGCCACCCGAAAACTGCGTTCGGGTCTTGTTGGGGCCAGGAGGTGTCTGCGAACCTGCGAAGGACTTGATGGCAGGAAGTAGGCCACCTGTGAAAGTGTGAGTGTGACTTTGTGCCCAAGTAATTTAAACAGCCTACCTGTCGAGACGTTGTACTTTGCCTGATTGAAATTGATTATGCCAGGCCTGCCGAAACTTACACCCGCTGCAGAGATGCCGCTCATGGATTCACCAACATCAATAATGGGGAATGAATCATGATGACCTTCACGCAGTATCACGCAGATCAGTTACCAACGTCATTACAAACGCGAAGCGGCGTACTGATCGTTGGTCTATGAGCACCCAGTTCGATGGCGAGGAGGTTCGAGAACGCGGGGGATGTTATGCTCAGTTCTGTACCGTCCAAGTCATAGCAACGTGATACCAGCGTTGGTGCAAGCAGGGTAGCACATCTGTGATCCTGTGTAAGCTCAGAAAAGCGACAGGTAAGACATCACTTACCCAATAACCAGAAGGTTAAGAACCCAAAATACAAAGCATGTGACTATAATTAGCTTCAGGTACTCTCGCCTAAAGACTAGGGGGCCCATGACGAGGGCAACACCTGCACTGGTTTCGGGCAATGTCCCTGGCCTCCGCATAAAAACTTTTGTTGCTTCCTTAACAGAGAGGCAGAAAAGACTGTCGAACGTGATAAATGCCCCGTGAAAAATGATGAACGAACGAATAGCTCACGACATAGGCGCCAAGGAAATCAGGGTGATCACGGTCGTCGAGATTCTTGGTTGTGCAAAAATCATCTGAGTCAAAAAGCTATCGAGGATGATGAATTGTTGAAGAATCTCTTCGACCAGCCAACTGAAACCGAAGGTCGACATGAAACCGAGCAACTGCGCGGCGACTATCACCACTAGCCGGTGAGAGTATTTAGAGGCAGCTGCAGCTTGGGGACTCCGAGTCACAGGTGCATTTCCAGGGGCATGTTCCCGAGTGCTCTGGGAGGCCGTGTCCGCTCCCTCTGAGACATCCTGCTCGGTGATGCTCTTGCCCTTGTCATTGTCCTTGGCACTCTGCGAACCTTCCCACCCACGCTCTCGCAAGTACACAGAACCTGGTCTATTATGAGTACTGTCTGCCAATGAGCACCAGTATTAAACTTTGAAGCATACCACCACCAATACTGTCATATTCAACCTGGAAACAGCAGCGAATGCGTTCGATAAGGTCATCCTCCGAGTCTCCAATTGGTGGGAAGTCCTATCAAAAACCAGCTTCACACAAAGAGTCTTCTTGTTACTGTCAGGCACATTACCTGATGGAATACATGCATCCATTGACTATCATGGGTCACAGCTATGTTAGCACGGGGCTCCTAAGAAATGATTTAGTAACAGGAGGTACTAAGAGAGACTAACTAGGCTAACGCTGTCCAGCAGAAAACGATTAATCGCATCAGATGGGTGGTAGGCCTGGGGATATATGTATTTACTCGAAAGGCAAGAGAAAATTGTTGTAAATACTTACCTTTGACGGGGAAGGTGATGGTTGGACTGATATATTATACAAATCAGTGTTTTCATTTGCTCCGCTGTCGTCTGCAATTATGTTCAACCTTTGTCGACACAACACTTCGGGTATGCCAGAAATGATTGGCATGACTTACTTGGAAGTTGGTGTGGCAGCATTTTCATTCTCCCTCTGTCCGATGCACCATGCAACGACTGATGTGATTCCACGGAGCCTTGAGTCCCACTTCCAGAGAGACTTGCCGGGGCGGGGGACACACCCGAGCCACTGGATTTAGTACCAGTGTGTTGTACCGATACATCCACTCGCTTTGAAAAGAAAGCAAACGGCCGTTGCTTCAAAGCGATTCTGAAACCCCGGATGGACGTCGCTTGATTCCTCTTGTGTGTGTTGTGTCCTTGCTCGGGGCCCACACGCCAATGTACCGGATTCGTTACCTGCCAAGAGTAAGCCATGGCGATATTTCCACGGACCACCTGGCCAGCGGAGAATGTGGCACTGAGACCAGTACTACCGCCTGCATCCGAGAAAGCAGCAACAGACCACGAACTGGCTTTGTGGTGTCCAGTAATCAGGTACAAGTCGTCCCCGGCAGTCCGGCCACGGTTGATGTGTGCGAAATGATGCCAGGATTCCCCATTCTTTTGCGCTTCTTCCCTAAGAATAGTGAGATGAGCGAAATCTCTCTTGCCGGCACCTTCCGGCAGGACTAGGATGGCACCCTCTGCTGAAGATGAACTAAACTCGAGATTGAGTCCTACGGAGGCTCGAGCGACTCTGTCGGAAAGTCAGAACAGGGGAGCCAGTCAGCATGAATGTGGTTTGGACATCAAAGATAATCAAGATCACGCCTGCTTACGTTGAATCGCCACCTGACACTTCAGCAGTAATGTTGCGCTGATTGATGGACTGTGTTGAAATAGCCCGTCCAGGGCTGTCGGTGAAAGGAAAGTCACGAAACTCGTAAACGGGGAGATGCACTTGTTTGAACGTTTCAGGGACTCCACACAACTGGTGAAGAGGGTGATCTCTAGGAGAGCAGATGTTGAACAAGAGATCGAAACTGCCATCCGCTGTGACAATACCGACATCCCCAATCCTGAGGCCTTCAGTAAGACAAGCTTCAGGCAAGTTACTATCAGGCTCAGGATGCCAGAGGGGATATCCGCGGCTTGGGTCCGTCCGTATCATGCGTCGTGCATAAACATCCTGAGGACACTCTGAGCTCGGCATGGTGCTAACAGAGAACAGAAACAAAGCACTGGGCGTACAGCAAAGGCCTCTGTTAAGCGCCTACATATGAGAGGTGTGAACCGAGTCGCAGGGCACACTGCCATCATCTAGTCTGGTAACCAAACCGTAATAAGAGGCAAGCCGTCGATAGACGCGACGGCTTGCCTCATAGTACGGGCTGGTCACCAGACTAGCCATCATCAGCCTCAGGGTCAACTTCAACTCAAGATGGCACTGCATTGTTGCAGAGTCTCTTGCAGTATTGAATTGTACCCCATGATAGTAGCGAAATACCGGAGACCATTGGACTCACCACAACAAGATCGCCCCTGGGCCAGCCTGAGAAACTTACGCGAGGCAAGTGCCTTCACAGACACCAACAAAGTCGGCGAAAGACCAAAACAAACGTTCGCGAAAAACCACACCGGAAGACATATTGTCTTGCAACATTCTTTGTATTGCAACATTCTTGCTCGGGGTAACAGAGGGTAACTCGGCAAGTGAGCCATACAGTAATGACTGTTAACAGTACGATAAAACTTGGCCCACCACGCAAATTGCAGTGGCCACCTTCACACGGGGCAATTATCATAGGGTCTGTCCTTGCCTGCCAGCGCCGGCCCAGCAGTAAACAAGGTAATTTCGATGGTGCAGTCGTTGACTGGTTGTTGTCTCGCGTCTCCCCAGGTGCGGTCACTACGGACCAGTGCTCACTTCATATGAGAGACGGTTGTCTCCCCACTGAGCCTTGGAACTATGCACGTAGACCAACCTTTTCAAGTTGGTCACAGTTCCATTTTCTCATTTATTTTTTCATGTGCGAAACGGTGCCACTCTATAGGTTTAGAAGAGTTCAGTGGAGGAGTTTCGAATGGCGGTAACAAGTTTGGTGATGGATCTCAATACTTCTCAGAGACCACGAAAGACTCTAGCGGACCGAACGAAGCCTTCCCACTCTACTTTTTTTTTACGAGAAACACCATGTCACGCTTGGTCGCAAGCTTGTCGGTAAGATGTACCGCCCGTAACTCCCTATCAACATAACTATCATCGGTGCGTTGGAGCGCGCGTGGACGTATGGTGCGTGTTGGTTCTGGGCATGCTTGGACATGAACTGATTTAGGTTCGTTCTATACATATATGCATAAACATTGGTTACGGCACTGCGCACTACGTGAACATCTTAGTGGCTATGCAAGGTCTTAATGTGTGCTTCAGTCCTGGGCCTGAGGCCCAGTGAAAAATGACAAAATTGTCAGCGAGACCGAGTGAGAGGAAACGAGAACGAACGAGATGACTCCAAATCTCACTCTCACTCGCCCACTCTCTTAATTTGGCCATTTTCTCAACAGAATTAGACTGGCGGTGAGATAGGTCGAGATGTGGAGAGAGCTTGTAGACCTCTCTGTACCTCTCGCTATGTCTCAACAACAATAATAATATTAACTGCATACACCTCTGGAATGAACAAGAGTGAACGAGAATGGACGAGAACGAATGTGAGAGTGAATGAGAGCCAGCAAGAACCGTAGAGACCGTTCCTCCCTCGCCTCGCCTCCTGTTCCCTTCCCCTTCCCCCGTCCCAGCGGCTGCTCCCATTTCTACCCTGTCCTTCCCCTCCCAATTGCCCCCTCTCCATGCACCATCCACTCAGCTATGGTTTCCCAGCAAGGACGGTTGCCTTCTGTACAATGCATAAGCCCATGGAACACGGCAGCAAATCCTAGTAGTATGAAAATGTACCAGCACGGACGCACGATCTTCAAAAGACTTCCGTTTGGTGAGCATAAGCAAGTAGCCAATGGTGATTGTGTACACACTTGTTTGTGCTCTGCCGTCAACGTCGCATAGTAGACATCAAATGTCGCTTTTGGTTCACGACGGTTGCCCACGTCTCGCCACTCACAAGCACAGAGGTTTCTGTGCAACAAGTCAGATGTCTCGGAATGCTCAAATTTGTGAAAACTCACCTGCCCGATATCTCTGAAGAGATTCTCATTGGTCCGGGTGCCTTTTTCCCCGCAGTACTAGTAGCTGACGAACTTGCTGGTTTTGCTGGCTTGTTGGGACGGGTTGTCGTGGTCTCGATCGTTTTGTCGTTTAGGTTGGTAATGTCGTCACATGGATTCCTTGGCTGCTGAGTAGTATTGTCGCCGTCTGCGCTTGTCACAATGTTTGAGCTAGTGGTGTTGGCCTTTGTTGTCGTGGGAGCTGAGAGCGGTGGGCAGTCGAGGCTATCAAATAGACCGTTGCTCCAGATATAATCACAGCTTGTTAGCGTTTGGGTCTGACAAATAAAGAAAAAACTTACAACACATCTGTTGTAATGATCTTGGGATAATTGGTGCGTTGTGGTGACGGCGGTGCAAGTGTCGGTGAGGCTGACAGCATTGTCGTGTTACCGTATTGGACTGTCTTCTCAGTGAGAGTTTCTGGGACGGGCACTGGTGCTGTCATGGTGTCCTGGGTACTAGTGTGATCACAGAGGGCCTCCATATTGTCAGATTCGTCGAGAGGTGAGGCGACCACATCCTATGTGACGTGACAGAGACTAGCATTATCAATAAAATGAATCACTTACTTTTGATCCTGCCAAAACCTTGATCCACTTTGTGGGGCGTGGTGATGCCAATGGACTGTGTGGAACGCGTGACATGCTTGTACTGCCAAGAACAGGTGACTTGGCAGATGACATTGAGATAGTGTGGGGTGCCAGTGGTGGCAGCGGAGCTGAGTCGGTTGTTTCAGAAAAGTCGGCCTCCGTCTCATCTTTCATAGTGACCATAGTAGCGACCTCTTGTTTCGGTTTGACTGAAGACTTGTTGCCAGGCTTTTTGACATGAATCGTGTGCCAGCTAGGATAACCTGCAGCAGCAATGGTGTCGGCCTTCCAGTTGTTGTCACAGTACCGTAGCTCTGAATACTTTGATCGCATGACCTGTCCGTGACGAACAAATTTCCAGGCTGAATGATATAGTAAGATCACGATGATATATTGACGCACCTGATAGAACGTCTCTTTCACCACCAGTGGGGCTGATCCCCAGGTTGCTGGAGCCATGTTGTGCGTCTTGAGCTCTTCGTAAAAGGCTGCTGCAGTGTCCCGGATTGCTTTCGCTCGATCGCCGCTAATGGAAAGTCCATTTTCATCTTGCA
>MU121171.1:8272-25971 GCA_014904835.1 Paxillus ammoniavirescens
TGGCCATATACCGCCATCTCACTCCACCTGCCACGAGGGATGGGAAACCCGGGTTCCGTGTGTGCTAGATTCCTCGCAAAGAGAATGTATGGCTTTTGGACACCCCAGTTTGCGACTTGGCGATCCCGATCTCCCTGACTCCAGGCAATGCGGAATGCATCCCAGCTCTGAACATTGGTCAGGAGATTGGCATGATTCGGCACCCATATCTACGCATGGGCAGGAAGTATGTGAATGCTCTAATGTCCATGATGGACGTACCTTGTTCATTCTGTCAAATAGATCACCATCTCTGACCCATAGAGCACAAACTTGAGTCTTGGCGCCTTTTCCGAACGCGTTTCTTTTAATCCACTCAGTGAAGTATGACGCTCTGAAATCGAACTGTTCAGAGCCCTATCGAGCGCTCGAGCAATTTTAGGCAGGACCTACATGGCAGGGTTGTCGGCGATATACATCGCATAACCCCATCGTGCTGCCTCTTTCCTATCTTGCCGCCTCCCACCATTCTGGAGCAGTTCAATAGTCCCTTGGTCCATCCCAGCATATCCTATCAGCTTCTTCTTTGGATACAAAGCGAGATTCCGCCCGAGGAATGGACTTCTGATCCTCTTGTTGCGACGCCACATCTCAATACCCTGTTGGTAGTTGTCCCATGTCAAGCCCTTTTGATCACGCGAGACCTGGAACGTGACCCCTGCAAGCTATGGGTACGAAAATCAACAATAAGCAACGACCGGAACCCACCCAGCATCATCTCGACCGTGTTATTCGTGGCCTCGTCGTCGAACAAGATCTGAAACTGCGAATTAAACGAAAGATAAATCGAATGAGAGCTTTTACAGACCATGTCGGAGTATTTGAACTTGCTCCAACCTTTTATCTTCGCAAAATGTTCCGTCTTTGGTCCTTGTTTGCGACATGATTGTTGGGTAAGTTGGCCCGGGGAAAATCATGAAGGTACTTGGTACTTACGGTCATAGATTTCGTCAAACTTAACCATATCAATGATCGATCTTTCTTTCCCTGACGCATCCTTTGCTTTCCAGTACCAAAGCGCTCTGTCGCACCTGTCAAGGACTGAGGGCCGGGTTCTTTCAGCCTGGTATGAGAAGTGGGAAACTCACAGCCCTTTGCTGCTATTACGTGACACGATGGCGATCTGAGCGCCATTTTTCAGAATGTCGTGTATAATGCGTGGAACGTCGGCATAGAGGCCGCACTTGATATTGTGGTTTCTAGATACAAAGTTAAGAGTGCCTTTCACTGTATAAGGAAGGGCTGACGTTCTGTCCCTGATGTCCCAATAATCAACTTGCTCTATGTTGTCTTCGACGGGTGAGTATGCACCCCGACCTTTGCCCCAATTTGATTGCTTCGGGTCAAGCCAACCCCAGAACAGCGTCCAGCTACACCAACTTGTCAGCACAAAGCCGGTAGCGATTTCAGCTGAGAACAAACTCGGTATCTAAAGCCACAAGCTTCGGGTACATGGTAGTAGCTTGGAGAAGGAAGATCTAGAAACGTCGGGTATTTCTGGAGACGGATTCGGGCGATCTCTTATGTTGTAGGATATTACTGAGAGGGTATGGTCAATCTGGCAAAAAATCTAGTGAACGTGGACGAGGCTTCGTGGCACGCTGTCAGACTGGTGGGATGAACCGATCAGGAAGGTAACCCCATCTTCAGTAATCAACACCCAGACCAATGGTCTTGATGAGTGAATGGAACTTCTAGGAGATAGGCAATCTCCTTGGCGTGTACCCGAGTCATCAATTGGTATTCATGGCAGCCCTGGAAGCAATCCTATGAAGGTGATAGGGAACCCGTGGTGCCGTCCTGATGGGGCCTGAAGATTGAACGGTCAGTCCAAATTTCCTCAAGGCAGCCCTGACCACATGAGGATAACATGAACCTAGGACCTGCAGTGAGAAGGGGAGGAGTCGTCTAAGGAAGCGGGTAACGGAAACAGGCAGCCTCCATGTCACACGTCGGGTGGCATGGATAGAATTCTACAACCTGCATTACCGGGAATGCGTCGAGTGAAGCACCGGCAGAGCCCACTGAGTGGTGACAAGCCTCGAGGTAGCATCATGATGGCGATTCTGTCGGAGTCCTGGCTAGTGCCATACTGAGGCTGTGTCAACGAGAGTGAGAGGGAATTGGGGTCAGGGCAAAGCTGCGCTGCTTTTATCAGAGATCTGAAGATCTGACCGGGACGCCCCATGACGGAGATTTCAAGCTAGCGCTCAAGAATCAAGCGATAAGTTAGGGAGAAATGGTGTTACTTACTGAGTCAATTCACTCCCTCCCTTCCAACTCGTTCTGATTACGAACAATGTCTGTTAAACTCGTTGCTTTCGAACTTGAGTAAGCTTTCTGAAAGGCTGTGACCTGCACAAGGTGTCAGGGAAGCTGATGATTGTACGATGTTCTAGTTACACCCTTTGGAGTGGTCGGTTGGACGAGAAACACTTCGGCAAAGGCCGAGGTGCTTCCAACGTGATCCAAGACAACTTGGAACTTGTTCGTCCTCACAACCGCGTTATTAGAGACAGAAGGTCAGCCTCCTGTTCTCTGCTCGGAATAAAAGCCTTCATGAAACATACATATCCACCAGCGATGACAGAAACTACATAGTCCTATTCCCCGATGTCCCCGACATCCTCAACGATATTCTCAAACGTGGTATTAAAATTGCAGTGACTTCGCACAACTCTAGCAAAGCACTGTGCGCCCTTTTCCTGCACAAGTGGGGTAGATCTAATACGACATCGTTGTTAGATGCGACAGGGCACTTTGGCATTACAAAGCCAACGACAAGGACGACAGACCCCAGTCCATAATTTCCCTTGTTACATATGACGAAGTCGGCAATGGTGTTTTTTTGCCTATGCATTATGCGGAACTTCGTTCTAACATCATGGAACAGGTTCAAAGATTGAACAATTCGAACGGATCCGAGAATGGAGCGGGATGGAGTACAAGGACATGGCATGCACATTGTCTCTCTCGCGCCATAATCAGGTGTTCATCGTCTCTAGATCCTATTCGACAGTGATTCCTCAAGTAGCGAGGTCCAGCAAAAGCTAGGTAAGCTCTGCAGTTACTTTATTCATCCCAACTTGATTGCGGTAGGCGTGAAATTTAAGCTGTTGGACAAGAGCAAAGGTCTCGGGTGGAGAGAGTATCAAGAGGTTCGCAAGGATTCAAGCCACCCCGGAAGCTCACAAGACCTGCCTGCGAGCCGATTTTCTTTACTAGACTATATACGTGGCTTGAGCCTCACAGATGGCCGCCGGACAGATGACCGCCCGATGGACAGCAAACCACGCCTGGGCAGACTCCTAGGGTCCGGGAAATTTGGTAGCACTTACGACTCCGTAGATGACCCCAGTGCTGTCATCAAGGTGATGAAGAACTGGTCAGCAGATCTGCGACCAAGGTTCCTCGAGATATCCAGAACCATCAACGCGGGGAAGCCGTTCAAGCCTGATGACTCCGAGAGTGACCAGTACCTCATGATGATCGCTTTCGAGCTGCGTAACCTTCAAGGCATAAAGCAACTTAAAGCACCTAAGCTAGAGCAGTTTGCGGGGTGGTTCGCGATGACCAAGATTCAAGGCACGCTGCTGTGGAAGACTCCGTTGTATCAGTGCCATCCATTTAGTGTGCCTTTCCAGGGGCTCCTCAAGACAGCGTTCCACCTCGCTGTAGATGAGATTGAGGACGCGGTAAAGAGGTATGGCATAGAGCATCGGTACGTTTATCTCTACACTTCTTCACAGGGAGCTATCATTGACGGACAATGTAGTGATGCGCATCTTTCCAATGTCATGTTCACAATGGAAGCAGACCAACCCGTTAAAGCACAATTGTTCGACTGGCAGGTCCTTCATTGTTCAACCTAAGTTTCGAAATAACTCCCTGTGCTCAGGGGTATTGCTGTTCGCATGCAATGGGACGGCCGTTTCTATATCCGTCAAGATGACATTATCGTGTGGGGGAAGAGCGAGCAAGGAGAAAGGTACACCCCAGATGAATTCGTAAGCCCGCTGTCTTTCACTCACGTCTCCGACTAATACCCCTGTTCTATATAGCGAAAGTATTGGATCACTTGGATGGTAAAAACGAAATACGAGGCGAGCATGAAAAAGCACTCCATAACTCAGGAGGATGGCGAGAAATTCCTGAAAGACCTGAAGTGGTGGTTTGAGCGATGAGGTATACTTTTGCGGTCAGGATGCCCTTCCCCAGGGGATGAAGTTCATGATCAATATCCTGGTTACTTCGTCTGTGATTTTCAAGTTGAGGCGCCAGCGTTCTCAGTCGGTCGAGGGAGCTGCTTTCGTTTGATACCTTAATTGAGATTCTCTTCGCGTGAGCGTCGACGTCCTACCAGAGACCCAAGCATGCATCGTCAACGAGGAAGGAAACCCGAGTTCGTTTACCTAGCCTGTCGTTGGCTATTCCGCATGATGAATTACTTAGGCTTGAAGCGTGAAGTTCGATGAGGAGGCACTCAATGCTGCCCAGGGCACAAAGTCCAAGTTGCAATCATCATGCATCATAGCGACGTACTACACAAATCTCTGCTACATGCATAAAAACCCACCACCGGGTACCTCATCATTTTCGTCTGCACGCGACTAGCTGATTTCTTGTTCGTACGGTAACCCCAAGTTACTGATAGCGTGGCCAGGCTCTATCATCATGCTATATTCTCCCCATGGGCACGAAAGTCTTGCCGAGTCTCCGGAGGCACCGTGATATTCCAACTCGATATCATGCGTTCGAATCGAGGGCCTTGGACAGCATTCCTTACCTCCCGATCTGACATCGGGACAGTAAGGAACAACGCTTGCTGGATTTGTCCATACACCACCATCTCATTCCACCTGCCACGAGGAATAGTCATACCCTTCATGTGTGGATGCCTCGCAAAGAGAATATATGGCTTTTGAACACCCCAGTTTGCGACTGTGCGATCCCGGTCTTCCTGACTCCAAGCGATCCGGAACTCGTCCCATTTGTCGACACTGGTTTTGAGATTGGCCTGATCCGGCACCCATATCTATACCACATATGTGAGAAGTATGTGAATGCTTTGAAGCTCATGATGGACGTACCTTGTTCAAGCTGTCAAATAGATCCCCGTCTCTGACCCACAGAGCACAGACTTGAGTCTTGGCATCTTTTCCGAACGCGTTGCTTTTAATCCACTCAGTGAAGTATGACGCTCTAAAGTTGAACTGTTCAAAGCACGATCGGGAAATTATAAGCAGCGCTTACATGGCTGGGTTGTCGGCGACATACATCGCATAACCCCATCGTGCTGCCTCTTTCCTATCTTGGCGCCTCCCGCCATTCTGGAGTAAATTAATGGTCCCTTGATCCATTCCAGCGTATCCTATCAGCTTCTTCTTTGGATATAAGCTGAGATCTCGCCCGAGGAATGGGCTTCTGATCCTCTGGTTGCGACGCCACATCTTAATACCCTGTTGATAATTATCCCATGTCAAGCCCTTTTGATCACGCGAGACCTGGAACGTGACCCCTGCAAGCTATGAGTACGAAAATCAACAATAAGCAGCGACCGGGACCCACCCAACAGCATCTCGACTGTGTTGTGAATGGCCTCATCGTCGAACAAGATCTGAAACTTGGAATTCAACGAAAGACAAATTGAATGAGAGTGTTCACAGACCATGTCAGAGTATTCGAACTTACTCCAACCTTTGATCTTCGCAAAGTGTTCTGTCTTTGGTCCTTGTTTGTGACGTGCACTGTTAATCTGGGAAAATGAGCATGCGGGTACTGAGCACTTACGGTCATAGACTTCGTCAAACTTGACCATATCAATGATCGATCTTTCTTTCCCTGACGCATCCTTTGCTTTCCAGTACCAAAGCGCTCTGTCGCATCTGTCAAGGAATGAGGGCCATGATCTTTCAGCCAAGTGTGAAAAGTAGGAAACTCACAGCGCTTTGCTGCTATTGCGTGACACAATGGCGATCTGAGCACCGTTTTTCAGAATGTCCTCTATAATGCGAGGAACGTCGGCATAGAGACCGCACTTGATCTTGTGGTTACTGGATAAAAAGTCAAGAGTGCCTTGCACAGCATACAAGTAGGACTGACGTTCTGTCTCTAATGTCCCAGTAGTCAACTTTCTCTATGTTGTCTTCGACGGGAGAGTATGCGCCCGGACCTTTGCCCCAATTTGATTGCTTCGGGTCAAGCCAACCCCAGAACAGAGTCCAGCTAAACCAACTTGTCAGCACAAAGCCGGTAACGATTTCAGCTGAGAACGAACTCGGTATCTAAAGCCACAAGCTTCGGGTACATGACAATAGCTTAGAGTAGGAAGATCCTGACTATGTCGCATAACTCTGGGGACCGGTTTGGGCGACTTCTTATGCTGCAGGAGGTTACTGAGGAGGAATCCGGTAAAAAATGTTTGCCGGACATGCGGTCCAGTTTTCGTATCTGAGGGATGAATCGATCAGAAGGGAACCTTATCTTCAGCGCTTCAGCACTCAATATTCAATGTCAAAGACAAATTAAACGGAAGATCCCAGTGCGGACACGAGTCAGCCTTGATGCAACGTATGATTGAATACTTACCTGATACCGCGAGTCTCATTGAAATTGATTCCAAATGGATTTCTCCACCATAAAACCGAAGGAACCGGCGTTATGCTGAAAGGACACTCAGAGGACGACTGCGCGTGCTGTCGCGAAACATCCTGAAATACCAAACCACGAGTTTCAAGTTAGCAATATGTCAGATTATGATGCCAGGAACATACCTGTAAAGACCTGATTGGCCTGAGTATCCACCTGTTGGAAAGGTCAACCTATGAATTATCGTCGGCGATGGGGAGAGTATCCTCCAGCTTCTTTCTGAAGGCCACTTATCGGACCACTGACAGCCTGAGAAGACCAACTTGAGATCTCCGAATCCGTAAGGTGAGATGATGGCGCCATTTGAAAAACTTGGTCCCAATCATGAGCGCTCGGAGACGGGATGGTGACTCGGGACTGATCAGATGGCGTGGATGGAAGCTCTACGAGGTGATCATCTTAAACAGTTGAGCGAAGCGGAACATTGGCTGACCCCAGTTGCCAGTGATGGAATTCCATAGAATATGGGGCCATAAGCCTCGAGGTAGGACAGTCGCCGACTCGGACTGTGAGGCACTTCACGTTCAAATTAGGCAATTACGAACTGTCACTGACTCCTACTGCCAACTCCAATACTATTCAACACTCAAGCTCAAAACTGTATGTATGTACAAGGTCGGGATTCTTCCGTGTTTCCATCATGTTCTTTTGATTTTCTCTCCATGTTTCTTGAAATCCCGCACAGTCGCCTTTGGCACGGTGATATTCCAGGCTTTGATCTTTTTGTCAAAACGTCCGTAGTGGCCTGTCTTGATTTTTTTATTGACTTGTTTGGCGGTCAAAGGGCGAGTGAGGAACATCGCGTCCTGGATCTGAGGGTATACCACCATCTCGTTCCATCTAGTATCTTTCGGGATTGGCATCCCATCCATCCAATGGTGCCTCGAAAAGAGAATGTAGGGGGCCTTGACACCCCACTTCGCAACGCGGCGATCCCGAGCTTCCTGCGTCTCAGCTATCTTGGCTGCATCCCAACCTTTATTATTGGTCTTCGGAAGGGGGCCGTTCTCTGGCACCCATATCTACACATATGAGGGGTACCGGTAAATACGCAGTTTTGTAACATTGGAATTCAAGTTGGTTACTCGCCTTGCCGATACTACCAAATAAATCTCTGTCCCTGACCCAAAGCTCGCAGACATATGTTTTACCCTTGTATCCGTCCTTCTCCTTGATCCATTTACTAAAATACTTTGCGCTATGCAGCCAGTTGGTTGACGAGAAGTAGCAAAATAAATTCAAGTACGACTTACAGAGCGGGATTGTCTGTGATATACATCGCATAGCCCCATCGAGCAGATTCCTTGGTGTCAATGCGATTCTTCCCTTTTACAAGTCGGTCGACGGTGTCTGCATCCATTCCAGCGTATCCTATAAATTTTTTCTTCGGATACAGTTTCAAGTCTTGCCCAAGGTAGGGGCTTCTGATCTTTTTGCAGCGTCGCCAAAGTTTGAGACCTCGTTGATAGATCTTCCATGTCAGACCCGCCTTCCCACGACATTGCTGAAATGTCACCCCTGCGAGTATGAGCGCGAAGGCTCGCAGGTAAATATGGCCTATGTAACATACCGAGCTTCACCTTGACCATATTGTTAGATGCCTCGTCATCAAACAAGATCTGTATACAAGTCAATAAGTACCCGACCAAGTGCCAAAGCGCAAGGGGTGTCGTTCACGAGGAACATGTTGCATACCATGTCGGAGTACTTGAATCCGCTCCAACGATGTATCCGAGTGAAGTGAACTGTCTTGCGTTCTTGTTTCGAGAAAAGATAGTGCCAGTGAGTAAGAAGTCAATATGGTGACACAGGGAAACAGTACAACGGCTTACTATTGTACACTTCATCGTATTTGACCATATGGATGATCGGTCTCTTCTTCCCAGTTTTCGGGTCAGTAGCTTCGAAATACCATAGGGCTCTGTCGCATCTACCAAAGGGTGAGATTGGGAGCTCAGCCATCCACCACACAGTACCTACAATGCTTTATTCTTATTTCTTGAGACAATGGCAAGTTGAGCGCCATGTTTCAAGATGTTGGTCACAATTCGAGGAATATCACGGTAGAGACGGATCTTATTCTTGTGATTACTGGATGAAAATATTCGAGCAATTCGAACGGGAAGAAACTAGGACTGACCTTTTGTCCCTGAGCACCCGTCTGCTTACGCGTTCAATATTGTCTTCGATGGGAGAGACTGCGCCTTTGCCCTTGCCAAAAGGCCTTTTCTTGCGACTCGTTTTCCGGAAGATGGTCTGGCTAAAGTGGGTTTTCAGTATCAGGTGAGTTATGAATATTCGCTGGGAAAATCACTCTATGTCTAGTGCAACGAGTTTGGGGTACATTAGGGGAGCCATTGAGGATAGACGGATCACTCGGAAGAAGACTTGTGGGTGGATTTATATACTAAAAGTGCTCCAATAGTGTAGTTCGATGCTTTCCGAGGGGGGCGAGTTCAAATCCTTACCTCGTGTCCCGGGCCAGAACTGCGATCAGGAGGGCAGCGCCGCAACTCGGTTATGAATCTATCAACAAAACGTGGAGGGTTTGATCACTTTTTAGCACATTGCATCTAGGGTCCTTGATGATTTCGTACCTTAGAGAGGGAAAAGCCCGTCCAAGAGCTTGGGATGACAACCCCAGTTTATCATGAGCGGAGTCGGCGGACGAATGAAAGCAGACACTAGCATGTCGCATCCTTCTGGATTTCCTACCACTTGAAGCATGCAGCCGACCAAATCGAAACCGATCAACTCCTACTGGCACCAAGAGCCCCACTATAAGCGCAAGTCTGATGAGTTACTTATCGAGAAATCTCCATGCCCGCGTGTCAGCGCCAAACTACTTACTTGAATGGCTAGACAAAAGTGCAAGCGCTGGGCTGTCATAGATCATAGATCAGATCGATCAAGATTCAAGCTTCAAGACGAATGTGCCCAGAGTCTTGACTGTCTGGTGTAGTCTGGTGTAGGCGGTAACTGGTGGTAACATTCTACATAATAAGGCGCTGGGAGCGAGCCGGTTCAGAAGAGTCAGCACTGCCAGCTAGTGCTCATTTCTCACCGGAACTTGCCCAGTGTAGCAAATCCAGGGGTTGGCGCTGGTAGGTAATATTTCCGAATCGCGCTATACTGTATTGGCGACAGCCCCACCTTGAATCAAGATAATCACGATGGGGAAACTGGGCGATTACTAGTAGGTGCTATGATGCTTACTACCTCGAGGCCTCTGCGAAAATTGCGAGTGGCTGCTTGAATTTGAACATATATACAGGATCCGATCTTTCGGAGCAGATCGGAAGCGCTGCTTGGTCCCAACTTCCTTCTCACTGCTTCACTTCATGACGGAAACTTGACACGACATAGCAATAACGCCCATAGGCCAGCCTACTATCTCGGGGCTTGTGTCACATTCCATGGAACTCCATCAACTGGGCCCAGTCAGCGCTTCACTCACTTGTGAATCGTGATTATCTGATTGTGGAGTTTCCATCCGTGCCATCTGATCAGTGTTGCATAGAGGCTACCTTCCCGTTCCAATGCCCTTCTCCTCAGACGCCTTCATTATCCCCCCGTTTCTGTACTGGGACCTGACTTTGCGATTGGCGCCGTCATCTAATCAGGCGTGACCTTACGGAGCCCTGGACAAGCTTCTGTGGTTGGCCCGATCAGCGATTTTCAGAAAGGACCCAGCGCCGCATACTCTCCAGGTCGACGATAATCCCACCGCTCACCACCCCTGATGTCATCTTGTCGTAAATATGGTAGGTGTTTTGGTATTCGGTTCGCAACAGTACGCGCAGCCATTCTCCTTCCCTTTCAGCTGACATTAATCGAAATTCTTACATTCGATCCAAAGTGCACATACAACATATTGTGGTCGCTTCCAATCTCACCCTTGGAGCCGTCATCATCAACAGATCCTTGCTTCTTAACGACCCGCTTCCTAACGACCCTGACATCGATCCTTGTCTCGTCGAATTTTCTTTCAGCAACGAACCCGAAGCTTACTTGGCCACGTTGAAGACCATCGTGGAGAGCTTATCAAAACACAAAACTTTGCGGTGCCGAGCCTTACTCACTCCGGACATGTGGTGAGTACCAGGTGTTGGAACGAACTTGACCATGACTCCTATACTCAGGAACCAAGGGAAGGAAGTCACTCAAGACCATAACCCTGACGCCAATGGGGGGATCGCCGTTAGCAGGACAGATGGGCAAGACAGCATCAATACCTGCACATGGTTGCCCGAGATGGATGTATCCTGGTCGTGGAGGTGCGGCGGTATTCGGCTTCTGTGGTTGGAAGGAAAAGGTGCGTCTTTTCAGACTGATACCAGTTTTCATCTGCTTACCCGGGGTGCATCGTAGCTGGATCGCGAAGATCAGTCTTGAAGACAAGCATAGTTACTCTTTCTCATTTCGGTGTCAAGGTATGCTACAGACCTAAGCCTGTGCATGCTTACGTGTGGCTAATACTCACCTTGCATAGGAATACCTCACTGGAGAATTGATTTGCACCCCGCTCCCACAGTATTACATTGGCTCGCAAGAGTATGCCGATGAACAGCTGGCTCGTTTTGGCATGTGCTACATGTCTCTGTTTGACCCCGAATCTGTCAGACGCTCATTGTCCCACCTCATGGCCAGAACTGCAATATCATCAGACGAGGCAGAATCCTCCTCTGATGAAGAAGAACCCTCTGATGAGGAAGAACCATCTGACGACGACGACGACGACGACGAACCCTCTGACGGCGATGAAGAGCTCTCTGACGACGATGAAGAGCCCTCTGACGACAATGACGATGATGATGACGATGATGATGATGACGACGATGACGATGACGACGACGACGAAGACGACGACGACGAAGACGACGACGACGACGACGACGAAGACGACGAAGACGATGGAGATGATGATGAGGATGGTGACGACGACAACGACGAGGATGATGAGGATGAGGATGATGACGATGACGACAACGACGAGGTTCCATCCTCTGGAGACGAAATGCCATCCTCGGATGAAGAGATGCCATCCTCGGATGAAGAGCTGTCCGAGTCCTCTGGTGAAGAGGCACCGTCCTCTGGTGAAGAGGCACCGTCCTCTGGTGAAGAGGCGCCGTCCTCTGGTGAAGAAGCGCCCTCCGCTGACGAAAGAGAATTGACCCTGCGATGGAATATCACCGTCCCAGAGGACACCTTGGAAGATTTCCGTACTCATGGGGACACATCAGAACTGCCTCCGTCTCCGCCCGCGGGCTCAACCGAATTGAGAATTGCTCACTTTAACGACGTGTACCAAGTCTCTGATCAAAAGATACAGGTTCATCATCTGTTCACTCAACGATGTGGATATAGCATGTCTCTGATTGCTAAAGTACAGGTCGATGGCAAACAAGAGAATATCAATGTCACGAAGTTCGCTACGTTGCTGAATAGCGTCACCAGTCAATGGAAAGAAAGGGACGACGGCAAGAAGGAAGGATTGATATTGTTCTCTGGCGATCTGTGTTCCCCATCTGTGGAGAGCTCACTCACCAGAGGAAGGCACATGGTAAGTCTAGTTTTATGCTTGTGATGTCGCCGAACTCATTTCTATCAACCCGGCAGACGCCTGCAATAGATGCCTTGAACGTTGACGTTGGTTTGGTCGGTAAGCTATGCACACCTGAGTCTCGGTGCTGTCTTTGATATGTGGCACTTCAGGTAACCACGAGTTTGATTTCGGTATGTCACATGCGAAAGTCTACTTCTCATGACATGCTAACACGTCGATAAGGGTACCCTCGACTCTCAGCTCTGGTCAAAAATACAGCTTTCGTATGTTTGTATTTTCTCATGTTTCGTATGCTGACGAGACCGTCCTTAGCCTTGGCTCCTTAGCAACATCATCGACACCCACACCAACAAAGTCCCCGAGCCCTTGATAGAATTCCACGTGCTAGAGAGGCTCGGGATCCGCATCGGATTCATCGGCTTGGTCGAAGAGTATGTATCTCTTGTTTCAGGTCTTCCGATGGCAGACGACTAAGGTTTTCAAGGCAATGGATAGCTACGATCACTGGATGGCCGCCGAACTTCAGATACCAAGATATGGCGAAAGTTGGAAAAGACCTATCTGCTTTACTCCGCGACCCTGCCGGACCGCATAAATGCGACCTCATAATCGCACTGACTCATTCACGGTGAGTCGTCCATCAGTTCTTCTTGACTGTACAGATAACTTACAGCGTACCCTGCAGCATTCCCGATGTAAGTCAATCAGCCCACGACTGGTTGCAGCAGTGTATCTATAACGATCCGCCTACGCATTTTTTCAGGACATCTCTCTGGCTAGGGATCTTTTTGCCCTATCCCCAGAAGGCCAAGTCAATACTGACATTACTTCGCAACACGGAGTAGATCTCCTCTTGGGTGGTCACGACCATGTTTACTGGGTTTCGAAAGGTATTCCCTCATGGGATGGTTACGACGTTCAGCAAGAAATGCAGGACGCCGCAAGTGATCGGGGCGATGTACTTGTAGTGAAAAGTGGAACTGACTTTCGGGATCTCAGTGAGGTTATCCTGACACTGAAAGATACCGCTGCCGGAAGCGTCAGGAGGAAGGTCATAGAAAATATTAAAGGTGAGTCATCGATTTCTCAATCGTTCTACATCTATTTAGGTGTGTCACAGGAGTAAGGCATGTTACGAGGGGAAGTACCACAGGCGGCGAGGTTCTGAAGGACGTTGTTGACCGTGAACTCGAGGATCTTGGGGCACCGATTTGCAGGACCAAGGCAGAGCTCAACGCCAAGTCTTCGTACGTTCGCCACGAAGAGGTTAGCACTTTATTTCCCTCTCACATTGTACCTTTATAACACGGCGATGGCAAAAGTCGCCTACAGGAGTAAGGCATTTTACAACCGAGAGTGCCAAAGTCAACGATGATATCATGAACATCATTGACTGTGAGCTCGCCGACATCACTGCAGCCATGAAGGAACTAGGGCTCCGCACGTACCGCATACGGTTACGACTGCCGTATATGAGGCGGATGAGAGCAAACTGAGTTGTTTTCATTTTTACCATACAACCGCGTGCATTCATACCCGTATGTACAGCCATAAAACGGGACAAACTATCATTACAACCAACATGAGCCGACGAATTGTCTCTGGCTGAGGTGACGCCCGACGCAATAGTTGATGCAAAGATCAAGAACTACTATGGGTAACATGATAGATCTTCGTACTTACTGACGAGTCCGAGTCAGTGTGTTGAATGAGAACAATCAAATAAAAAGCCACAGAGTGTGCAGACTTACCTTGACCCCCTGAGCTTTGAGATATTAGAACGAGCCTTCCGGAACTCAGATCTTTGTGAGACATGGAAGAGCTGAAAACAATTTCACCTGAGAACAAACTTGGTATCTAGAGACACAAGCTTGGGTACATGAGAGGGAAGATCTGGAAAGCGTTGGATGTCTCTGGAGACGAATGGGAGACACATTATATTGCAGGAGGTTATTGGGAGGGTATGAAGAATCTGACAAACATCCTGTGCCGGACATCCCCGACGGGGTGTTGGAATACAAATGTAGACATACAGCTTAGGTAATCACATACTTACCTTAGACACTCCTTACCGTAGTTTACCTTAGTGACTATCTACTGAGGTAGACTACAGGTAACTACTTACCTACTTATCTAGTGACTATCTACTGAGGTAGACTACAGACAGGTTTCCTATCCAAGAGCCCATTTCAGGCTCTTTCAGGTTATGAGCCCCGAAGCCTGTCAGTAACACCCAGTCCACTCAACTCGAATTCCCTCTATGGCCAAAATTCCCGCACTTAGGACGGACGGACGGACAGAATTGGTCAGCGTGGCGAGCAAACCTCGAACGGGCAGTCGACGAACTTGGAGTCCGTGCTTACATTAGCAAAACGACGCCAAACCCTTACGATGAACAGGCCAACGCACTCGCAAAGTGCACGATCGCGTCTACCATCCCAGACTCACTATTCCTCCGAATTCTCCGCTTCAAGTCAGCTTATGAGTGTTTCGAAACACTTAGGACTTTATTCAAGAAGAATACAGCTACAATACAAATTACGGAGTGACAGAACGAAATGGGAGGCTACGTATGGACTTGAGACCACCAACGACCACGCACAGAGACACATAGAGGTTCGTGACATGTCACACCGTGACAATGAAGTCAGCCATGGATCAGGCAGACGAGAAGTCCACGCACCACGGAACCACACACACCGTCAACGCCAACGGGAACCGAGAAGCCAGGGAAGAGTTGAAAGAGGGCATGGAGAAGGTGAGAAAGGTAGAAAGTTGAAGGGGAGAAATGATGAGAAGGTAGCCGCGACAGGAGGACCGGGCCAGTGTGCCACGGACCAGATGATCGGCGGCATAAGCCTCGCCAAGCCCACGAGCAGCCAGGGAAGCATACCCAGGGCTTGAGTCGACTCACCATCTCACCACCACCACTCTAAGTCACCACCCCCACCTCCTACCTGTTGAACTTGCGCTTATAGCAGCATGTACAGCATTCATTACAGCGTGCTTACTAGATTAGATAAGTAAGTAGATAAGGACTATTTTGTTGAACTTGCGCTTATAGCAGCATGTACAGCATTCATTACAGCGTGCTTACTAGATTAGATAAGTAAGTAGATAAGGACTATTTGTCCCATCAACAGTCACATCAGTGACATGTCACACCTGTAACTAGTATATAAACCCAGCACTGTCATAGCGCTCAACAGATCGTTTCTTATACTCCAACCACTACCTGCCTACCAGCAAGTGTCCTCCTCAGCACAGGTGAGTTAGAGAGTTTCTCTCGCTATATCCCTGCCTGCTTCAACACTAGCACTCCCTACCTGCCAGTCGAGCAGACGGCACCCACGCCCAGACGGCTGACTCACCAACGGCGTTGAGACGGCCACGTACCAAGGAACGGGACACGTCGAATACGTGAAGACGGCGAGGGGAGTCGACGGGGAGTAAAGTCGAGGAGTCGAGGGTGTCAGGAGGCAGACAACGAAGCTGGTGACAACAACATCCACCACAGCCACGTCGTGCCCCAGAACCCCCAAACGACACGTCAGACGGCCAACGACGAGGCCGCTGGCACCTCGAACCCGAACGCAACGAGCACAGGGACGACGATGCCAGTGGGCACGTCGTATGGACCACTGAACGGGTCCAACGAAGTTGAGGGGGGAGACGGTACAGAGGTCGACGAGGACATCAAAGTAGAGGACGAGAGGGCGAGTGGGAACGAGGTTCCCAGCTCGGACGACGACAGTGGGGACGAGGTCCGCCACCCGTACGCCGTACCCTACTCAACCCCACCACCTCTCAACCCAGACAAATGACAACGACCCCCGAGCATGCTGCTCGAGGGGGAGGAAGCTGGTAAGCAGTCGAGCGGGCACGTCAACGACACGGCCATGCACCTTGGAACCCCACAAGACGAAGTTGAGGGGAATGAAGACGACACGAAGATGTCATATGGAGATGACAAACGGCGTCGACGAAAGGAGAAGGCCAGAGACGAGGCCGAGGATGAAGGGGGGCCAAATGAGGGGGAGGAACGAGGAATGAGTGTGCAAGCACAATCGTCGACGAACGTCGACGGACACGTCCCAACACCACAACCTCCACCACCAGCTCCACCTATCCCACCACCACCTCTACCACCTCACTACCCCGTACAACAAGACGACGACGACGACGACCACACGAAGTCGAACAGAACGCCTGCATGACGACGTGCAGACGTCCTGCATGACCCAGGGGGTCAAACAAAGACACCAGGCAGTGTACCCCCGAGCGTATGGCTCGAGGGGGAGAAGAACAGGCTGTCGAGCCTACACGTCAAAGTCGATGATGTTGAGACGGACGGCGACGACGTCGAGGAAGACCACGACACCCAGATAGCACCCAGAGACCCTGTGGGCACGTCAGACGGCGTTGAACACCGTCCCAACGAGCCCACAGAGCCCCCTGACGAAGAGGAGGGGGCACGAAGGGGGAACGGCGAGATGAAGGTCGACAGGAGGGTCGAGACGGTCAAAGAAGTCGAGACGGAGGAGTCGAGTTGAGTCGACCAGCCAGGAGGCAGAGGGGGCAATGAGGACAAGACGAGACGAGACGAGGGCCAGACAGGGGGAAAGGACGAGGATGAGGACGGCCAACAAGATGGCTGAACAAGCGACATGGGTAGCCCAACGAGCAGCACCAGCCCCAAGCGACCTACCTACCACATCAACCCGCCATGACGCCTCAAGACGACACCTACAGATGTCAGCCAGCCCGAGCGTACAGAGTACGCACCACGCCACACGGTCGAGTCAACAACCACCCAGGTCAACCGGATGCGACAGAAACGGTACAGAGCTACTGGGGGAGTGTCCCAGAGCCACCAGACCCAAGGACGAAGGGCACCAAGGCCTGCATGTCGATACCGACACCATCAACACCACCCACACCACCTGCGAGCCATGAATTACCATATCGGGTAATCACGCCAGCGTAGAGCTTCAACACCGCTCACCTACGGACACTGCGAGTCATTAGGGACTCGATACTTTATTCATTTGTTTACAGGAACCATACTTCAAGGTATCCTTTCATTTATTATTTCATTCATTTGATTCATTTTCATTTGATCCCCATACTCCGTTTGAGGGGGAGTGTTGGAATACAAACGTAGACATACAGCTTAGGTAATCACGTACTTACCTTAGACACTCCTTACCGTAGTTTACCTTAGTGACTATCTACTGAGGTAGACTACAGGTAACTACTTACCTACTTATCTAGTGACTATCTACTGAGGTAGACTACAGACAGGTTTCCTATCCAAGAGCCCATTTCAGGTTCTTACAGGGGGTTCGCAGAACCGCATCACGCTGTCAAACTGAAGGATGAATGAAACAGGGCGGAGCCTTTCTTCAATGTTCAGCATTCAACGGCCAAATACTGATGATCATGA
>MU121172.1:0-30820 GCA_014904835.1 Paxillus ammoniavirescens
ATCGGTTTCGAAGCTCCCCCTGGATTGTTCCTGATGAACAATGTGGCGTGGAGCAATCCTCCTATGCCTGTGCTTCTGCAGATTCTCAGTGGAGCCCTCCACCCATCGGATCTGCTTCCTAGTGGAAGTGTCTATGAGCTTCCTCAGAACAAAGTCGTTGAAATAAGTTTCCCAAACATTGGCCCAACTCATTGCAACATCCATCACAATCCCACCATTCTAAACCATGGTTTATGTGACACAGCATCCTTTACATTTGCACGGCGTACGTCGTTACCAACGCTCGTTTGACTGAAGCTTAAACGCCTCTCTAGCATAGCTTTGATGTCGTCCGGGTGGCTGGCAACGACACTGTCAACTTCGCCAACCCTGTCCGACGGGATGTCGTATCCTTGGGTTTTCCTGGTGACAACGTGACCATACGTTTCACTACGGATAACCCAGGACCTTGGTTCCTTCACTGGTCAGTCATTACTTGATTCAAACCACATGAGTCTCACTGATTTCATATTCATTTAGCCATGTTGACTGGCACCTCAACCAGTTAGTCTAGGCAAATTGGTTCACTTACCCTACCAGAAATGACATGATTCGTCCAGTGGGTTCGCTGTCGTGATGGCAGAAGCGCCTAGCGAAGCAGCGACACAGCAGGCAGCGGCTGTACCAGGTACGCATCGTACCCCCGTGCTGCGTCGTTCCTTGGGCTGTCTAACCACCGCACTGCAGCCAATTGGGCGCAATTGTGCCTTTCTTAGGGTCAGACGCGTTTGCCGGACCTTGCAGGCTCTAACATTCTTGGCGAGATACATGTTCTCATCGGCTGGCGTTGGATCGCTTTTCGGTTGCTCGTTGAGCGGTTGTTGGGAAATTCATCGTGTGCATGTAGAGTTTGATGGCGGTGATCGCTGATAACGAACGTGGACAGTCGACTTTTCGTACGACGTACTGCTAGACTATAGCTTTTTCTGTTAATGAACGTGAGTCTCCACTAATGTTATAGCTATACGTACTTGTTGTTCTGTACTTCAACGTTTCAGAGTTCGACGTTCAGCGTTGCGACCCTGGAGATCTCGCGATGGGCAACTGCTCCTTCTGCAGGGGTGTAATGAGCTTGGGGACTCGGTTGAGGGCCTTGAGGTTGGGTCGCCTCGTTCCCACGGTTACTAAACGACAACCGGAAGTAGAGTCAGGGGCCGGAAGTAGCCGGGTGCACCTAGCGTGGCCTGGCACGTCGGATGGCATGCTCCGATATTAACTTCGACTCGGGTTGTAGACTGTCGTAGAGGCGTAGGACTTTGGCAACTACCAAGACGTTGGCTCAAGCAACCGCTGACAGCTGCCCTAGTACACCTTGCTACACACATAAGCTGCCGACCTCATCGGCGGCGACACTTGTGCGCTTATCAGTGATCACAACCTCCTGTTCCATCATCCCTGTGTTGACTATGTGTCACTGTATAAAAGAGGTTAGTCTTGTTAGGTCTCGAAAGTAAGCTACTACTATTGTTCCTGTCCCTAATGTGTAACCCGGTTAAAATGAACGCTTACATACCTACACCTTGGCCAGAACGGTCCATCATGGGGCCTGTGCCATACCACAACGAGGTTTCACACCAGGGATTCGGCCAGGTTTGCAGATGCGACGGCACCGCAGGGTGGCTTGTTGGTAAATAACGCTCGTTTTCAGATTCGGATTCCGATGACCGTGATGTTTTCGGTGGTGTTCCAACACCAAGATTTATCTGGATTGGGAACATATCGGGGCAGCAAACCCTTTGGGCTAATCCGCGATCCCTGCATTGCAGGTGCTTGAAGGGAGTACGATGCGATCCCCGGAGTGCTTACTCGTCCCTCCCCGTCATCCCCTGTCATCACGTTATCATTCTAGCACATGTACAGTCACGCAACTAAATCCCCTTCATTTGGTCAGGTCGGACCTTGCTTCGTCTCCAGATATCAAGGGGGACTGTTGATGAACCCGCAGAAGGCTTGGTTCCTGGCTTACTGCTCATGGAGAATGGATGAATCAATGATGTTTTCACCTTCCTGCTTTCGGCCTCGTATTTAATTCGGCCCCGCACAGCCCCATTATTACATGACACTTGATCAGCACTTGCTCGCCACACGCCAGGCATGTCGCGTGCCCAGCCGAGAATGAGGCCTTGAAGTTGCTCTATTATAAAAGGGATTGAAGGTCACTGTTTCGACATTTTTCATTGTACTCTCCCCTAATATTTTTATGTTTTCCTTCTCCACAGTAGCTTTTTCTCTGCTTCATACATCCTATGCACTCTCCCTTATCTCGCCTTTGGACTCGGACATAGCTCGACGGGAAGCTGCCCAACCAAACGTCCTCGGACCAGTGGCTGAACTTCATGTCTGCAACGAGGCCATAGGTCCAGATGGCTTTAATCGATCGTGAGTTCACGTTGACCTATCGCGAGGGTGAAGCTCACCCTACCCAGTGCAACGTTGGTTAACGGGGTATACCCGGCGCCATTGATCCAGGCACAGAAGGTGAGGACCATGGTTAGACATGCTTGCTCACGTGACACGCGCCCCTAGAATGATCAATTCGTCTTTCGAGTCTTCAACGAGCTGACGGATGATACCATGCCTTTAGAAACAAGCATCGTAAGCAGAAGTGCAGTTATGTCAGACTTTGGCCTCATGTTACACTCTAGCATTGGCACGGCATTTTTCAGCCTAAGTCCAACTGGGCAGACGGTGTCTCTTATGTCACACAGTGCCCAATTCTCCCTGGCGAAGATTTTGTTTATAACTTTACGTCACCTGGTCAAACTGGCACGTACTGGTACCACTCGCATGCCTCGACCCAATATTGTGATGGTTTGAGAGGGCCATTGGTTATCTATGACCCTGAGGACCCTCAGGCAGACATGTATGATGTTGATGATGGTAAGCTTTCCGTGAATCTACGTGGCTCAGTTCTAACATCCCGCAGAAAACACTGTTATAACGCTTTCAGACTGGTGAGTAACCTCCATCCAGCAGGGAGTTAACTGTTGAGCTGGTGCTAGGTACCACACACCCTCTCCACAGCTTGCTGTAATTTTTGGAAATGTGGCTGCTAATTCAACCCTCATTAACGGTCGCGGGCGTTACCCCGGAGGTCCGTTGCAACCTCTCACCGTCATCGATGTCACACCGGGCTTGCGCTACCGCTTTCGCGTCCTCGGCCTGGCTTGCGATCTGTCGTACAATTTCACGATTGATGGTCATCGAATGACGATCATTGAAGTGGACGGAAATGAGGTTCTTCCTGTTGAGGTCGACTCTATACCCATCTTCGCTGGTCAACGCTACTCCGTCGTGGTCACTGCTAACCAGCCTGTCGCCAATTACTGGATTCGTGCTGAGGGCAGCCAGGCCAACCAGACATTTGACGGTGGTATGAACTCGGCGATCCTGAGGTACGCGGGAGCACCAGACGAAGACCCGACTTCGGCACCCGGTCCATATGAACTGTCTTTTGACGAGAGTACCCTTCATCCACTCATCGACCCAGGCGCTCCAGGGATACCTCAGATCGGAAAGGCGGATGTTAATCTGAACATGGTCGCAGGCTTCCAAGTTCCACCTGGGTTGTTCCTGATAAACAACGTGTCGTGGGTCAACCCCCCCATGCCTGTTCTTCTGCAGATTCTCAGCGGAGCCCGGCACCCCTCAGAGTTGCTACCCAGCGGAAGTGTTTATCCCCTCCCCCTGAACAAGGTCATAGAAATCAGTTTCCCGAACAATGGCGCTGCTCGCGGGGGACCCGTAAGTAAACCATTTATAAGGTGCTCACCATTCTAAACCACCGCTACGTGACACAGCATCCTATACATATGCACGGCGTACGTCGTTACCAACCCTCTTCTGACTGGAGCTCAAACGTCTCTCTAGCATAGCTTTGATGTCGTCCGTCTTGCTGGCAGCAACGCTACGAACTTCTTGAATCCTGTCCGGCGAGATGTCGTATCTTTGGGTGCACCTGGTGATAATGTGACCATTCGTTTTGTCACGAATAACCCAGGACCTTGGTTCCTTCACTGGTCGGTGATTGCTCGATTATACATGGATCTGACTGATCTCATGTCCGTTTAGCCACGTTGACTGGCACCTCAACCAGTAAGTCCACATTGGTTCGTTTACTTACCCTGCAAGAACTGACGTGATTCGTCCAGTGGGTTCGCTGCCGTACTGGCAGAAGCGCCCCAGCAAGCAGCCTTACAGCAGGCGGCAGTTGTACCAGGTATGCTTTGTATGCCTGCGCTACGTTGTTCCACCGACTCTGATCACCTTACCACAGCCGAGTGGGCCCAATTGTGTGTCCCGCCTACGTATTAGGCTCAGACGGCTTGGGGAGCTATGCAGGCCCGATGAGATACTGGTCTCCGTGGTCCGGCGTTGCGTTCCCCTTCGATCGTCCATCCAGCGATTCTTGGGTGCCTGTGGATTTTGATGTACTGACGATCTTGATTCTTGCTGATAACGAACTTTCATGGTGTATCAGATAGCCCACTTTTCTGTAGGACTTTTGGAACTTTTGTGTGGTTTTTTTCTGTTAGCGGATTTCAGTCCGACGCTCCACATGTACTATATAACTATACGTACTTGTCGTTCTGTCCTTCACTTCAGACTTCAACAACAGTGGAAAGCCCCTGCCCATGAGGGTCAAGGTGCCAACTGTACGAGGCGGTGAGTTGGGCACTGGACAGCACAGTGGGAAATTGACAGGCCCACCTTGGGCCCACCAGCTCTCGTTCCCACGAAGTTAAGTATTATCGCTACGTGGTGGTAGCGACTAGCAGGGCACGCCTCGCAGTGACACTACTAGCAACTTATGCTACCGCACGATCCACGGACAGAATGGCAGTCATAACGACTCGGATATCATGTTCGGGAAACTCGCGACGCGCCGCACAGATCGAGGAACGGACTGCCATGACGCAGAAGCGAGGGTAATGTTCTGCTGGCAACTTGAA
Source organism: Paxillus ammoniavirescens (assembly GCA_014904835.1). Classification (NCBI taxonomy): domain Eukaryota; kingdom Fungi; phylum Basidiomycota; class Agaricomycetes; order Boletales; family Paxillaceae; genus Paxillus; species Paxillus ammoniavirescens. The sequence goes on from MU121172.1 coordinate 4,992, forward strand.
TGATCACAATATAGTGCTCGCTGAGTATCTGCTCCTGCCCTCCGACTTGATTCGTAGAATAGGGCTTTGGCAGATATCAAGACGAATGTTCAAGCAGTTGGCATTGACGGCTACCATGCCCACGTGAGCCGCCCACTTCCGAGTCGTGGTCCTGGAGACTCGCCGGCCGGAGCCGGTGATTACACTGGCAACTTCTTCAAGTTACGCATCTGGTACCATGATCCCTGTCGTGATCTCTAAAGGTGCTAGTACAGGTATCAATGTTGTTCCTGTTCCTGTTTTCTGTTCGCGAAGAATGCTCATTTTTCAATTTCAGATTCGGATGATTGCATCCTTCGGTAGCTGTAAGCGGGGCTATAGCCTGCCTCACCGTCCTGCAAAACGGATGTTAGTGATGTTCACTACTTCCTGCGTGTCCTTCGTGAACTCCCTCCCCACGGACGGATCATTACATGGCACTTCAAATTGGCAAGCACGGGATAAGAGCAATGTCGGGTGAGTCGGAATGAAATTTATTGTACCACACTCAAATATAACACGAGATGGGGGAGGAATATCTATGTCATGCCTCCTCGATATCTTTATGCTATCCTTCTCCACATTTCCTCTCCTTCCACACATCCTATGCACTCTCCCTTATCTCGCCTTTCGACTCGGTGAGATATGACTTCATATGACCTCTCCAGCTCGATCGACGCGAGCGAGTATGTCTTCTGGCCTCAATGTAAATCAGCCCCATCAATCCCAGCCCTCACAGTCATAGCAGATGAAGTCTTCCAATAAGGAACCTCAGGCTGAATACCGGAAGCCTAGAGCCTACCACCATACAGCGTACTGAGTATCGCTCACGAAATTGGATAATGTTGGGGTTAAGGTTAGTTTTTTTTCCGAGTCATGGATGTGAGCCTTCAGCAACGCCATGTATGACCATACTTGTCATTGCATTCGCTCTTCCACCACTTCAGATTTCAACGTTAAACAGTGGCAAGCTCGCAATTACCAACTGCCCATGATGGTCGACGTCAAGGTGCCAAGTGTACAAGGCGGTTCGAACAGCAGTTGGGACACCGGAGTTGCACCGGAGTGATGCCGCCAGATGCACATCGTTCCCACGGATTCACGGAACAGAAGCTACTAGTCACGTACATGCTGGCACTGAGCTATCGTCATACAAATTTGTGACAACCAACTAATGCTCGCTGCCTCCGGCTCGACTTGTAGAGTGGGGCTTGGGCGGATACCAAGACGAATGCTCAAGCACTCATTAACGGCTACCCTACCCAGGTGAGCTGCCCACCTCGTGGGGACTCGGAGGTGGTGTTGTCGTCTCTCAAACTCTCTGCGACGTTCGCGCTCCTCGGTAATTACAACTTCCTGCGCCCATCTTGTTCCCTCATTCCCGTCGTGACTATGTCACTCCGTCCTTGGAACACTTGCCCAACAAGCTACTTGTATCAATATTGTTCCTGTTCCTGTCCCTTTTTCGTGAAGAACGCTCATTTTCATTTCCAGATTCGGATTATTGCACATTTTTTGCATCCTTAGGTAGTAAGCGTGGCTTAGCCTGCCTGACCGTCCTGCAGAACGGATGTCGGTGATATTCACTACTTCCTGCTTCCAACACGTGTCCTTCGCGAACTCCTCCGCAGGCCGCAGTGTCACTGAGTACTTCAAATTTGCAAATGCAAGAATGGAACAAGGCCGGTGAGTCCCCATCTAACAGGAAATAAATTTTTGTTATATCATACTCAAATACAACACGAGATGGAGGATGAATAGCTATGTTATTCTCCCCTGGCACCTCTATGTTATCGTTCTCCACATTAGCTTTTTCTCTACTCCACACGTCCCATGCACTCTCCCTTGTCTCGCCCTTCGACCCGGACATAGGTCGACGGCAAGCTGCCCGGACAAATCTCCTCGGGCCAGTGGCCCAGCTATATATCGGGAACCAGGTCATCGCTCCAGATGGTTTTAGCCGATCGTGAGTTAGTTGATCGATGCCAAGGGTAAAACTGACCCTATCCAGAGCAACTCTGGCTAATGGCGTATACCCAGGACCGTTGATCCGGGCACAGAAGGTGATAATCGCATTGATCATTAGACATCCTTGCTCATGCGCCGTAGAATGATCAATTCGTCATTCAAGTCTTCAATGAACTGACGGATGACACTATGCCTTTGGACACCAGCATCGTAAGTAAAGATGTACCATTTATCATAGAGTTTGGGTTCATGTTATGTGTCAGCATTGGCATGGGATTTTTCAGCCAAAATCCAACTGGGCAGACGGTGTCGCCTATGTCACACAGTGCCCGATTCGCCCATACAAAGCTTTTGAGTATAAATTTACTCCAACTGGTCAAACTGGCACGTACTGGTACCACTCGCATTATTCGACCCAATATTGTGATGGCCTGAGAGGTCCACTGGTTATCTACGACCCTGCTGATCCTCTGGGGCACCTGTATGACGTTGACGATGGTAAGCTTTCCATGAATATACGTCCCTCCGTTCTGACACCCCACAGAAAGCACAGTTATAACGCTTTCAGACTGGTAAGGAACCTATATCAAGTAAGGAGTTCACGGCTGAGTCGGTGCTAGGTACCACACACCTTCTCCGCAGCTTGCTGCAATCACGGGAGCAGTGACCGCTAATTCAACCCTCATTAACGGTCGCGGGCGTTACCCTGGCGGCCCGCTGCAGCCCCTGACGGTCATCGATGTCGCACCGGGCTTGCGCTATCGTTTCCGCCTCATCGGTTTATCGTGCTCTCCGTCGTTCAATTTCACGATTGATGGTCATAAAATGACTATCATTGAGGTAGACGGAAACGAGGTTACTCCCGTCGAGGTCGACTCTATACCAGTTCTGGCTGGTCAACGCTACTCCGTCGTAGTCTCTGCTAACCAGCCCGTTGCCAATTACTGGATCCGTTCCATGAACAACCAGGCCAACCAAACATTTGACGGTGGGCAGAACATGGCGATCCTGAGGTATGCAGGAGCACCCTACCAAGACCCGACTTCGGTGCCCGGCCCATACGAACTATCTTTCGACGAGAGCACCCTTCATCCACTAATCAACCCAGGTACCCCAGGAGTACCTGAGATTGGAAAGGCGGATGTCAATCTGAACATGGTCGTGGGCTTCCTATTCCCCCCTGGGTCGTTCCTGATCAATAACGTGTCGTGGAGCCCTCCTCCCATGCCTGTTCTTCTGCAGATTCTCAGCGGGGCCCGGCGCCCCTCGGAACTGCTTCCCAGTGGGAGTGTCTATGAACTTCCGCCGAACAAGGTCGTAGAAATCAGTTTTTCGATCACTGGAACTGGCCCTGGCGCACCTGTAAGTAATCCATTTATAAAACTCGTACTATTCTAAACCACCATTACGTGACGCAGCACCCTATGCATTTACACGGCGTGCGTCGTTATCACATGTTCGTCTGACTGGAGCCTACTCAACCTCTCTCCAGCATGCATTCGATGTCGTCCGTGTTGCGGGCAACAGCACCCCGAACTTCGTCAATCCTGTCCGACGAGATGTTGTGTCTACGGGTACACCTGTTGACAATGTGACCATTCGTTTTGTCACTGATAACCCAGGGCCTTGGTTCCTTCACTGGTCAGCCATTACTTGATTACCATATGAACCCGACTGATCTCATATCCGATTAGCCACATCGACTGGCACCTTGATCAGTAAGTCCACGGAGATTCATCTACTCACCCTGTTAGAACTGACATGATTCGTCCAGTGGGTTCGCTGTCGTGATGGCAGAAGCGCCTAGTGAGGCAGCGGCGCAAGAGGCCGCAGTGATACCACGTATGTTCTTTTTGGCGCCCCGCTGTCGTTGCGCAGAACCTCTGATCACCTTCAATCCAGCCGACTGGAACCGACTATGTCTCTCAAACAACGGTTAAGGTCAGACGCGTGTGCAGAGCCTTGGCGACCCAAACATTCTCTATTAGATACTAGCTCTTGTCATCTCTATTTCGATTGTCCACCCAGCGATCGTTGGGAACAAAATATATCGTGTACACGTAGCGTTTGATGTAATGACGGGTTTCACTGCCCACGAATATGTGTGTATGTACATAAAAATGCACTTTTTTGTGTTGGTAAGGCTTGGTGTGAACAAACTAGCGGGTTTCCGAGCATTATCCATGCCAATCCTCAGTTAGTCATGCCGGATCCGGGCACCCAATCAGGGACCTGAAGCTTGGAATTCTGAACGACTGGAGCCTACTGCCGCCCAGCCCACTGAATGCTCCTGACACATTTCGCGAAATTGGATGAACCCAAGTCGCGAGTTCGTGGTCACCAGCCATATCAGATCGAGCCGTGCGACTTCCCGTGGAGGTTTGAGCTGGCTGGAGGAGTTCCCGGACCCAGCTGCACGCTTTCGATAGTCTTTCGATAGTCTTCCGATAAGGGACTTTCGGCTGAAACTTTGAATACCGAAGGCGCGACGCCAGCGTACCGCCCGGAGTATCGTTCACGAAATGCCAAGCTGCTATGTAGTGCGTGGCCCTCATATCCGATCCTGCGGCTAGTTCGTGGAAGCTGACTTGGGTGGTTTCCGAGGATCATTGACACATTCTTCGTAGTCATAGTACCAGATGGCCTTACGAGAAGGGCCCTCCCTCAGGCTAATCCTTGAACCTTCGAGGCTCAAAGACCTGAAGCGCACCGTCACCCAACGCCCCGAAGCGCTCCTGACAATTGGATGCCAGTGTCATGCAATGCTGCAAGTGCCAGTGCGTGGTTGGGGACTCTCCGAGTTGAGTCAAGGAGGAGTCATGTCAGCTTCCGACAAGCAACCCGAAGGGATGGAGCGTGCCGATACGATACCCAGCGTTACGAACTGAGTTCTCTGTTCGCCAAATCTCTCGGATGCACGACATGCTCCATGGGTGGTTGCCATACCCACATGATGCTGCGGGTGGGGTGGTTCATGGAAGCTGCTATTTAAATTTACAACCGTTCGTAGTGATGAGGGTTGTCGTTCGATTGAGAGAAGAAGTACTTCGAGTGCAAGGGTACGGCGGCCGTGTCTTGCCAGAGGTATCCTAAGTGCTAGTCATCAAGTCAGTGAGTCAAATCAGTATGGTTTCCCGGTAGAAGAGTGGTGCCGAGGGTACCGAGGCTCAGGGAAATCTTATAATGGTCACCAATCATGCATCGTCTATTATTTAATGGGCGCTATAGTCGGCCAACTCTGGAGTGACCGTAGATCTATCAATGTCACACTGAACGTTTGTTTGGCAACAGCTTGGGAAACAAACAGGGCTTAGTCATCGTTTTCACCCTCTGGTTCCGCGCACATCGCATAGAGCACCGGAATTCTGATATCAGCTAACTCCACTTGGCCTAGTGAACCCGGGACATGGCGCGTCCGAGTCGAACCCAGCACGCCACTCCCATAAATCCGTGTTCCACTGTTGGAAGCAGCGTGGTCACGGTGACTGAGCCCATACACATAACACGTCATTGTATAGAAAGGTCCCCGGGTTACAACACGACGCCGTTGTATGGGAGAGCCCCTCGATGAGCACTAACTTCAGCTTGGTAAGAGATGACGAGCTGGCGAATGGATCTAGGACGCACAGAACAAGAGCACAAGGTTTGATGCACGAGGTCGTGTGTTCTGCCAAATGTAAACGCCAATGAGAGTACCTGAGCCTGATTCGGGGAGGGAGAGCGCAGATCAGGGTGCCTTTATTGAGCTGTCCCGATTCAGGCGAAGCGCTGTGACCAAACTGTCGAGGGGGTAAGGGCTGGCAAGGGAGGCAAGGGGGATAATATAACAGAGGGATGAAAGGCTTCTAAAGATAGGCCACGCATCAGTTTCAGTGGCGTTGGTGCTATCGTTGGCTGGCAGATGCGAATCAGACATGCGTGCTCCTGTCAAGGTATCACCGAACAGACGACACTCAACTCCACTTTACCGACTCTTCTTCCCAGCCACAGGCCACAGGATGTCGGAGTCTCGGACCAGTGAACCGCTCAGAGTCGACAAGGGCTTAAAGTGAATCGGTATGAACGGGACAGCCCCGAAGCTGTCCACAAAGTAGTTTGACATGACATCTACCTATAACAACTTATCGATAGATTCAGAGGAGGCATAAAGTTTCGGTATCAAACAGCAACTCACCGATAGGCTGTGCGCGATATTCCTGACTTCGGTGTCTATGGAATCGCCATTGACAGATTTTCAAGTACTAGTTGAGCTGTAGAAACAATACTCTCTGAACAGGACATTTTTTGCGCTGATGTCGCAATTTGATTCCTTCAACGATGGAACGCAAAAAGACGGGACTTTGGCATTTCCGGCGTACATGTGTTCCATTTCTCATCAAACGTACTCGTCGAGTCTGTACGTACTACCTTGGACCTTGTACTGAATCGATCGACTATAATCATCATATAGAGATTAACTAGCAGCCATTCAAGTTACCTTCGAGTTCTATTATCGTTGGGCAAAGTCACAACGACGTTCAATTTCAAGTTCCTGCCAGTGGTTGACTTGGATGATATGATCGATTGATCTTGGATAATTTGGCTCTTGGCTATGCCGTACGTTACGAAGTGTATGTAAACAACACATGACTGAAAATCTCGTACCTGATTTAATTGGTTGTCTTCTTCACAGCCAACCGCCGTGTGCGCGCGTACAAACGCGGATTCCTAGTGGATTCCTCAACCGAGCCTCGAACCAGTGCCCTCTAACTGCCGTGAAGTCGCGCTCGTGTGTACCCCATCAACTTATTTATCGACACACCCTAGACCTCCATACCACTGGTTCGGTTTTAACAGCATCGTGAACCATGGCCTTCCGAGGCTTGAGCTGACTAACGACTTTCGGATTCGAAAGCTATTCTGCGCGCGACTAGACCAACCTTCTGCTAGTCCAGTAGCCCAGTCAGTAATTTGATCACAACCTCGGCGTTAGCTCGCGGCGTTCTTCTCCCTATGCGGATCGGCGGTGTGTACTCCCTTGCGATGCCCCATCATGTGTTCACATTGTAAGACGTATCCAGTGCCTGACAAGCCCCTTGCGCTTAGAGCAGTCGTTAACGAGAAACCATGCCGAACGGGAGCCAAAAGGTCCGCCGAGCTCAGTCGTGGTCCCCCGTGCATATAAAACCTAGCCTAGGCCTCGAACGGATCCAAAACCTTATCCCTGCCAATCCGCCAAGTCTCTTTCTTCTTCTTCCTCTGTCCCTGCTCAACTCGAAGTGAGCAGTGGAGTTTATTTAATTCCTGTAATGTATTATCTCTTCTTAGTTGCACTGTCCATTCTTTCGACGTGCCATGCTGCGTCCATCATTTCACGTTCACAATCAAGGCCTCTGCTACCACGATCAAGTTCACTTGGACCGGCCACTGACCTAACGATATCTAATAAGATCATCGCACCAGATGGTTTCATGCGCTCGTGCGTCATCTTTATTTGAGATGTACCTGCGATCTGACAGTTCGTCAGAACTTCACTTGCTGGAGGCACTTTCCCCGGCCCGCTAATAAAGGCCCAAAAGGTATGCTTCTGGGACTTCATGCCTCATCTGGTCTGACTGAAAGCGATTCCAAGGGCGACCGTTTTGCAATTAATGTGGTCAATGAACTACGAGATCAGGACATGTTCCTGAGCACTAGCGTGGTATGTGGAAACGTGCACAGTCGATGAATCACACTGACGTCTCCTTCAGCATTGGCATGGACTCTTCCAGAACGGTACCAACTACGTTGACGGCGTCGCATTCGTTACGCAGTGTCCAATATCCCAAAACGACTCCTTCCTTCATCGTTTCGATGTAGGGAACCAGGCGGGAACGTTTTGGTACCATTCTCATTATGCCTCTCAATCCTGCGATGGGTTGAGGGGACCTCTTGTCATCTACGACCCAGAAGACCCTTACCGCCACTTGTACGACGTGGACGATGGTGAGTATCCTATGAGACATCGTATGTTCGATACTGAGAACGTTGTCCAGATAGTACCGTGATAACCCTTGCAGACTGGTAGGTTTCCATGTGGCATCTTGAGCCATCGCTGACTGTTGCTCTTACAAAGGTATCATATTATGGCTCCAGTTCTGAGCCACATCATCGGTGTCAATGCAAACTCGACACTGATTAACGGACTCGGGCGCTACACAGGTGGACCCAGGTCGGAGCTCGCTGTTGTTAACGTCAAGTACGGCAAGCGTTATCGCTTACGCCTGGTCGGAATGTCATGCAATCCCAACTTCTTGTTCTCAATCGACGGACATAATCTCACTGTCATCGAGGCGGATGGTGTGTTGACGGAGCCTCTCCTCGTCGATTCCCTCCAGATATTCGCTGGACAGCGCTATTCGGTGATTCTGAACGCCACCAAACCAGTTGCCAACTACTGGATACGAGCCCTACCAAACACTGTCAATTCAACATTCATTGGAGGACTTAACTCCGCCATCTTGCGATACAATGGCGCACCTAACGCAGACCCGACGACCAACCAAATCAAGAGCGTGATACCTTTGCTTGAACAAAACTTGCACGCTCTCATCAACCCTGGGGCACCAGGCATCCCCGAATACGGGAAAGCGGACATCAACCTCAAGATCGTTGCTAACAATTCTGGCGGAGTGTACTACATGAATGGTGTTCGATACAGGCCGCCAACTGTTCCTGTGCTCCTTCAGATACTGAGCGGTGCACAACAGGCGACTGATCTCATGCCTCAAGGGGATGTGATCGTTCTAGAGTCCAACAAGGTCGTCGAACTGACGATGGTTACAGCTGGCTTCGGTGGTCCTGTAAGCACATTTCGAATCCACGTACTACGTTTGCTCATGTGCCTTCTCTAGCATCCCATCCACTTGCACGGTGTTCGTTCATTTCTACTAGCTACAGATGCCATTCGGGTGACTAACCCAGATCGTATAGCATGCCGTTGACGTCGTGCAGAGCGCAGGACCCAATACGACGTTCAACTACAAGAACCCTGTTCGCAGAGACGTTGCATCTGCTGGCACCCAAGGGCAACAGGTGGTCTTGCGCTGGGTGACTGACAACTCTGGGCCATGGTTCCTGCATTGGTATGTCCCATCACCTGCGCACACGGCGCCCGTTCTGACATCACCTTAGTCATATCGATTGGCATCTCGATGCGTGAGTCCTTCGAACAACTTATTCTTATTGTTACGGAAACTTACTCGGAAGGTTTCCAGTGGTTTCGCCGTCGTAATGGCAGAGAATCCTTCAGGCGCACGTCAACACATTGGGAAGATCCCTAGTACGTACACCTCGACTCGGGGCCCATTTGCCACGTTGTCGATCTAACACTCATCTTCAGATTCATGGGAGAACCTTTGTCCGATTTACAATTCGTTATCCCCGTCACAGATTGGAGGCCTAAACGCCCAGGAGAAAGCTGCTAACATTACCTCATTACTGCTGCCGGATTGAGATGGAATCCAAAGGACTCTTTTCTGTTTATTTATGTAGGGCATTTTATTGGGAGGAATTGGATGCCGGGTGCGGCTTGGCGTGGATTGGGATGTAGCCGTAGTACCATAGGGATATTTCATTTGGGCGCACATTGATGCACTGTAATTATCCTTTGAGCTAATAATGATTATAATGGGTTGTCGCTAGCTTGCAACGATGCTTGGGCTTTCGGCGGGCCATTTTGCAACTCTGGCACAACGATAGTACTATTAGGTCGAGAGCCATGATTAGTACACCAATCAAATCACTGCCGGGGCGTAAGACGCTAACCAATCGGGGAGTCGATGAATCACATACACAGCCTCAGATCATAGATGTTGTCACACGACAGGGGCTCAAGCGCTCTGAGCACCTCTACACGAACCACCATGCCGTTCAAGCTACCCACCACCATCAATCCAGGCCTTGTGGACATCCCTGGCCACGATCCCGAAGCACAGGAGGTCGCAGAATCGCTGTTAGACCAGGACAGGCAAACGCACCACTGTTTCTTCAACTCAAAGGGGTTCCATAACCACCTCAGTCATCAGTGAGTATGATCCGGAAGGCCTGGCGTCGGTCCGCTCGCCGCTCATGCGTACTAGCTTGCTCGCTGCTTATGATCTAGGCGCTCCAGCATCGGTCTTGCAGGCTATATACGACACTGAGAATGCTGGCCAGCGACCGATCGATGTGGACGAGCCTGAGGATGCCCCTCCAGACCAAGTAAAGATCACGCCTGATAACCTCAGGGAACATGTCGGTCAAGGGAGGTTCGTGTTTCTATCTAGCGTGTCAGGCTCGAAGCCTGATCATGGACGACGTGGCGTGGTGACAGGTACTACCCCGCACTCTTGACTTTCTTCACGGAACAGATCGAGGAGCTGGGTGTGTCTGGAACGCTGGAGAAATACATTTTCAGTACGACGGTTAACGTTAAGGGTTTCGACATGTTATCGAGATTCATGGGTGGAGCGTGAGTATTAGTAGTATCGACTTTGTTGGCATTCGCGGGCTGATGATACATAGGTATCATCCGTGGATTCAGACAGGGGTAAGCCGTTATATGCAAGTATGTTGACAGTCTCTCATAACCTAGTATACATTCCATAGTACGGAGCTGAGTTCGGTAGCGATGCGATGGTCGCACAAGGTCGGCGATGTTGGTCCTGCATATAGATACGAGGCTAATTTGAGAACAGGTCTGGCCCAAGCAGCTGTCCACCCACCGGTGATTCCCGAGCTGTTGTATGATTTTGCGGGCCCGGGGTCAGCAGAAGACCTGCTGGATACATCAGTCAGAGACCAAAAGGCGAAGGCCTCTGCAGGGAGGCCCCTGCTCCATATCCTTCGAGATGTTTACGACTCTGAGATTCTACACCCGGTCATGCCTTACGACCCCGATGCACTCCTGGGCGCTCGCCGGGAGGCTTTGATGAAAGATGGTCGGCCAGAAGAGATGCGAAGGTTGTGTGCCACCTGGTGGAGCGGCAAGTCCCCCGAGGAAGAAGCAGCCGGCCTTGAAGAAAAGATTGAAGAATTGTTCTGGACGACCACCCTCCTCCTATCCGGTTCAGGCAAGCGAGGACGCAAACCGAGATTAGATTTCTTCCTCATGCATGCGCTCAACGCGACACTCTTCATGCCTTCCTTGCTTAAGATCATATCCAACGACGCTTCAAAGGTCAAATTGGTCAAGGCGTTTTTACCTGTCACGTTGATGTTCATCCTCATTCGCGGTCGTCCCAGGATCGATTCGGGACTTGCGATGTCGTTCTCCGCGACTCCGCGGCCTCCTGGTGCTTCCGCCCCGACGCTCACGCCTGGTCGAGGTACTATAGGTGACCCGAACCAGACGTACAACCCGTGGTTCCAAATCTTGCCCTCCGTCATCCACGCACCCGATGCACACACAGTCAAGGCTATCCGCTCGCTGTGCCACGCAGCCCAGCGTTATGGACATACGAGGGCGGCCAGTATTCCGGGTTGCTTCATGGATGAGGAGCGGCAGTACGAAACTATCCCCGGGATCTCCGAGGTGGACGGTACGTTGTTCGTCCGGGCTGCTGGAGTTGTGATGGATACGTTGGGCTGGGTTACTCATGGGGATGAACCTGGGAGATGGGATTTCTCGGGGCTTGGGTGGGAGGATGCGTGGAAAAATGAAGATTGAGGACGGAGATGTGGTTTCGAACGAGCTTGTCTGTTCTCGTTATGTCTGTATGATAATGTGTTATCATGTACCGCCGCCGGTCGCTAGGCTTGATGTTTCGTTGCAATAATACATTTGTTGGCTTCAAGTTGAACTTGGTTTCAAGGGTATGTCTTTGTTTTGCCATCCTACCGTCAACATACGTACCATGACATATTCAAGTTGCAACCAAGTCGGGTCCTCGGACTTCTAGCTTGAACCTCTTCTACTATTGGCACAATCTGCAAGGGTCGGCGTCGAATCAAGGGTGGAACGACGTACCAAAGGACACACTTCTTGCCTTCTTTGCTCAAGATCATATCCAACGGCGCTTCACTTCAAAGGTCAGATTGGTTGAGGCATTTCTGCCTGCTATACTGATGATTATACTCATTCGCGGTCGTCCCAGAATCGATTCTGGACTCGTGATGTCGTTCTCCGCGACTCCGCGGCCTCCTGGTGCTTCCGCCTCGACGCTGACGCTCAGTCAGGATTTCATTGGTGACCCGAACCAGTCGTATAACCCGTGGTTCCTAATATTGAACACGCACTTGGCTTCCCTGTGTTATGCAGCCCAACGCTATGGACATAAGAGGGCGGGCTGTGTCCCAGGTTGTTTCATGGATGAGGGGCGGCAGTACGAAATTATCCCCGGGATCTCCGAGGTGGACGGTACGTTGCTCGTTCGGGCTGCTGGTGTTGTGATGGACACTTTAGGCTGGGTCACTCGTGGGGATGAACCTGGGCAATGGGATCGTTTAGGGCTTGGTTGGGAGGATGCGTGGAAAAACGACGATTGAGGGGACGAAGATGTGGTGTTGTAGGGGTCCGCTGGTTATCTATGTATGTGTATATATCACTATGTATTAGTCGCTGACTTCGAGGTGTTTTGTTGTAACAGTTTTGAGTATTACGAGTCACTACTACTAGTAGTATGTCACTGGCAGGTCGGGTTCCCGGATTTCTAGCCTGAACCTCTTCGACCACAACCTCCAAGGGCCAATGCTGCATCAACTTGAAGGGGTGGAATGACGCTCTCGAGAAATACCATGCCACGAATTTCGAGAGTTGAAACAAAGTGTGGTCAAATCCCCTGCAAAAATTTCACTCTGCCAAGGAACGATCCAAAGGAAATCGAACAACAACCGGGCCCGGGGTCACTCAAGATCCCCGCGTTGGCATCGATGAGGGTGCTAAGTACATGGACCAAGGAGTCAACCACATCCAGCGAGATTCGAACCAGTGTTACAACCACGACAAACAAGATGGCGGTCGCCGGGGAAGAGGGTAAGAAGGAAGTTGGTCCTACGTCCCTAGCATGGGCCTCATACGTGGGTGATCATCGCGTGAATCGCACCCCATGGTAACCTGAGACATGTTTTTGAAATGGCTCCACGGACTCGAGTGCACTAGGAAACATGAAGAGATATGTCAAACTGTCGGACAATTTGAAACCTGCCTGTGGTTACCAGGAACGGCTATAGACCAGTCGTGGAGGCGTGGCGATGCTCGGTTTCTCTGGTTGGAAGGAAAACGTATGACTTTTTCGTGCCTTGTGCAAGTTTGATATTGACTCTGCTCCGCAGGTCCTTAGTAGGTCGGTCCGTGATCAAGGATCTCAAACGTTCATGGTGTGACGGAGAAGCGGTGTTCTTCTATTGCGACTTTCGAAATGAGTCGTCGACTGTGCCTTCGAAGTTGTTCTCTCCCTGCTTGTCCAGCTGCTTCGCCTTGCCAACGTCAATGACATCGGATGATCGATTGTCCAGTGTCAAGATGTGGTAGCTGAGTTTGTCGAACGCAAGATCAGGGGCACTGAACCTCTCCCCCTTGACGTGAAATTTTTGACTGGTCTTTCATCTGTGCCTTCTCATGGGCGCGCTGCCTCTCATCGTCATCGATCATCGAATCTCGTTGCACTCGGTGAATGTCGGGATGTGGAAAAACTTCACAATGTGTTGACCGTGCAGAGCAAGTAATCATGGACAGGTTCTGTCAAGCCGCTGCCCTGGTCCCTGAAGAGATGGTAGGTTCCTTGTTCCTTGTCCCTACCCATACGATACACATTCCGTTCGTTTCTATCATGTTCTGTGGTTATTTCAATTTGCCATCAGAGACATACGGCGGCTACAAAAGCCTCATATACCGTGCCATTCGTCTTTTGTCCAGCCCATCCCCCGACCCACGCTGAGACTCCGTTTATCATTGTTAGGGGCAACCTCTATTGCTCTAGTCTTTGGGGGTTGGTTGAACCTAGTGGGTTGACTCAGTTGAATCCCTCGCGGTGGGCTCCAAGATGACAAGTGGAGCCCACCGCGAGGGATGAATGGATCGCTGCAGCTTACTGGCGCACCTCCCGTGGCCGTGTGCTTCCATCCACTGCGACCCAGTGCTAGCCATCGCCAACCCTTACATGCAGTGATCCCGAGTGCGTACAACCACCTGCGATATGTTTGGCTCTTTCTTGCTCGGCAATCGCGCACTGCGGCAACGGCAAGAAGTATTCCACACGTCGACCAGCATCCCTATTGTTTTCGGACACAGAGTGTGTATCTTGCGATCTTGTTTCTGTATGCCGTCGCTGACCAGACCAGAATTAGGTCACCTCGCTCCTAGCCTCATCATCGCCAACCATTTCATCTACACACCTTCGAAGCTGCCCCTCTAATCCCGACTATGACATCCTAGTCTGAGTCCCTGACCTTTGTTCCACTTCCTGCGACCGAATCGAATGATCATGAACTTTTTCTTTTGTCTCGTCTATATACGGAGACATTGATTCGCCTTTGGTCGGTCCTCATGTGCTCTAGTCCGTACACGATACGAGGGCAAACTGATATGTAACCGGTGACGGAGGCATACCCGGCCGCCTACGACTAGGGTCTGTATTTCAGAAATGTGGTTTGTTGAATTCATCGGTGTCCGATGATCGAGTTGGGTTTGCGCAGACGTAAGCCTTGTCTCTTGGTTCTGTTTGCTATCGATGCCATGCTGAAATAGTCATGTCATAGGAACCACATTGTTACAACAAGGTCGGAGACTGTTAGTAGCAATGGTTTCCGATCCATGTAGTGAAGGCGAATGCGGTGAAAGATGTTGAGGGCGAGAGCTGTGCGTCCCAACCCCCTTTTATGGTGCCAGTGGCATGTACATGTCCAAGTCTGCGTCATTAGCAAAGTTCTCGCATACTTGTTTAGCGGCCAGAAGTCCATTTCCAGCAACTTGATCTTAGAACACATTTTTTAGTATCCAGTCAGAAGGTGTGTGCAACGCACTCCAGAGTGCACTCGTGAGTGACTTCACTCCATTCGCCTAAGCAGAAGACTACCTGGGCATCTTACCCTGCCGTCCTACCACGAAATCCTACCGGAGTAGTAACTGTTAATGCAAGGATAAGTAGTAGGCATGTCCAAGGTTCTGCTGTGTGTGGGCGCCCACAATATCTTGGGCCAGTGTCTCCGTGACTTCGGGCGGTTCGGGCGGAGATATCGTTGATTCACTACAGCGAGGAACATTTGTACCCACCGACAAGTTCACTTGGCTTCAACATGTATGCCGAATAACTTGGTGCGGTCCACTATATCGATGGAAATTGACGCATATTTGCTGAGCAAGAATGTCAGTCATATAGGGAGAGAATCATTGACTATTACACACCTCTCTTTTGTTACCTCACGGATGAACGTGAGGTGCGCGGGACTGGGAATGGGGTTGGCGTCTGAGACCGCCCGGGACAGATCCCCGTCGTTGGCTTGACCGGCATACAGAGCCGGTCCTTGCGTGCAGAAAACCTCGTCGGGTTGGGAAGCCTGCGTTGCGTGTCCTCCGGGTACAGGTTGTAGGCAGGGACAGAAGGCGTGTTAAGATATGTTGCTATTTTGCGAACGATCCCAAAAAACCGAACGACGACGAGATCGGGATTGTCGTGGGTGAGTGGCGGCGTCGTGATGAATAGCGGGATAGTGGTATAAACCCTGAGCGGGGTGTGTCTTCAAGTGATGCGGACTATCCGCGTCGGAGCTACTAGAGTATCGCTCATCGCACTCGGGGCGAAGTGCTTGAGTTTGAAAAAATCGTTGTCGAGCCGGTGAGACTTGAAGAATACTGAACCTATTCACCGTTTACTTTCAAGTTGTTCCTATGGGCGGACGTAGAAGCATACCGTACAATTTCCGAGCATCAACAATCTTTCACTCAAACACGTTGGACACTTCTCTCGAGCAACGTCACCACGGATCTACGGCCAGAAAACTCGGCCGTCGTATGAACTATGAATGCAAATACATACAACAAGGTCGAAGTCAAAAGAGGGGTCGGCATCGGTGTCTAGGACAGCGGCTTTTTTTTGCGTAGGCGTTGGTCGTGTAGTGAGGTCCGAGTGTCTGATCTCGATTGCAGCTGCGTTGGTCTTGCTACCCTTCACAGCTGAACGCCTGAGAACAGTTCTCAGCGTTCGTTGCACTGCTCCCCGAGGCGAATGGCGTGACTCCAGGACGGCAGGTAGCACTCCAATTGCCTTAGGGCCCTGTGGCTTTGCAGACATGTTAGCATCCATGTCAAGAGGGCGCGCAAAAGACGCCGCCACCTTTACGCACGGACCAGTTGCCACCGTGCTTGGAACGTTAGCTTTCATACAGCTCGCGATGAGCTCTCCTCAGTCGGCCCTTCGCATTCCACATCTTGATCAATACATCCCGATCGTAGCACATTGCAATCACCATTCTTCGCGACGTTTCTTCCTTTTACGCCCAGCACTGCGCATTGAGTCGTAAAAGTTGCTTGATGGAACAGCTCAGAATTCCGGGCCCTATCCGGTGGAGATATCCAAGATTCTGATCGATCTCCCCAGCACCTAGGTAGCAAATATGAGGGGAAACGGTGTCGTGGTAAAACGTAGGATACATCAAGTACAAAGGTTACCTGCGCTTTTTTGGATGACATTAGGATGAAATTTTGAAAATCCCGTGCAAGTAAATTTGAATGAAGTACAAACTGCAGAGAGATGCTCTGATTTTGTGCCTAGCACGCCAACACAGAGTAACCTTCGTACTTGAAGCTTGAACACTGTATAATTCACGATCTTATGCAGGTGCAACGGAAACTTCTCATCCATGTACTGGATCACGGGAGTCACGTGCCCTGAGACGCGTTCCTTCACAGTACCTCATGTTTGACGCGTTTGATAATTTCGTCCCCCTACCACGACCATCATCATACTTTTCATTCCGCTCCAGGACATGGACAAATACTCGTTTGCTCCTTATAGTCAGCGCTCAGGACAGACATCCAGCTCGAAACAGACAGATCATGATGCAAAGCCCACCACATTCCAATTCAAGCTTGGAACTCACCAGCAGCCTACGAAGCCAGCGAGCCAAGGAGTTTCCAACTTTACCCTCGGACTCCCAAGACAACATTTAGACCTTACTCAAAGCTCGAACCTCTCCGAAAACACCTCACAAAGAGGGTTTGATCCTAGTCTCCAGCATTCACCATTCAAGCTCTCATCGCGTTACGTCGAGCCGCAGGCTATCGGAAGCTCGGCTTATGCGCATCACACCCCGGAAAACGCAGATAGGAAGCCACATGCTATTGGTGCAGTAAGCCGTCGATTGTGTCTTTCCTGTTTTCCAAGTATCTTTGAATGATCTTTTTGTCAGGGAACGTTTTATCGACACGCGAAGGATGCGCCCGCAGGTGTGTATATGCGTGTAAAACATGAGGGTAGAACTGTGAGATGATATCGGACGCATATATGCAGAAATTGAGCCGAATACGCGTTCATACCCGTCGTCGCGCGCATCGACGAGGGATTTTCCGCAAACCGTCTTCAAAGTGAAGACAGAAGAACTAGACGCTACTGATATATTCAACGCCTTAGGTGGACCTGAGTCTGATGACCTATTTGGTCCGGTGTCGGCCAAGTTCCGTCAATTACAGAAAGAAACGACACAACAGGTGCCTTTTAGTTGTCACAGATTGTTGCAGAGTGCTGAAGGGATACACAGCGCGAGCATATCGCAAATCTGCAATCGCAACTAGCGGCAAAAAACGAGGAGAGTACGAGACTCTCGAGGACGCTTATCCAGACCGAAACCGCCCACAAGCAGGTGATGGACAGACACGCGGAGGCACTAGAAAGAGCTGTGAAGAAGTACAGCGGTTCGGACACTTCCTTGAAGCTTGCTGACCGACCATTACCCGCGCAGTTACTCTGCTCTCAAATCCGAGTTTGACGAATTCAAACTTCGCTCGCAGTCGTCATCGTTCATTATATCCGAGGCGAAGGCGACAATGGAAAGTTTAGTAGCTCTAAGAGACAGCACGCAGCTCGGTCTCCGAGGTTGGTAATGGTACCTGACCGCTAGGTTTAGATTTTGAGCACCCATAATTTCCGTCAGATCTCGAGTCCATGTTTGACGACAACGGCCGACTCATTCTGAGTTCGGAAACAAGGGAGGTAGTTCATGAACTTCGTTCTGAACTTTTAAAGAGTACGTCTCCAGCCAATCAGAGACAAGCTGCGCCAACCATCGTTTTCGCAGCCCAACAGGTGGCAGACCTTCTCCGTGATAAGCTACACACCATGGGGACTGATCTGGCCGAGGCGCGAACTCGGATCTCAGAATTGGAAGGGTTGACTGCAGGTGATAGGAACTCTGTCGAGTCTGCCACGCTGAAACTTCGCCAATCCGGTAAGTCCCAGAGACCTTCGTACGAATGGAACGCTGATGATTAAGAAGTTGATCAAATGGCGGAAGTGACACGATATCTGCAGGAACAAAAACATGAGTCAGTCCAGGCTGTGACGAACGTGTATGAAATGGAACAACAATTGGCACATACGCAAGCAGGGTGAGAGACATAACAGGCTCGCCTGACGACCAATACTGATTTGGATATATGTCAAGTTTGCAGGAAGCGCAGTCCGTGATAACGTCGATGAGAGAAGAGTGCGACCTTCCATTCCACTACCTCCAGTATTACATGCTGACCATCGCTCAGGATAACTTCGCTACAAGAAGTTCATGAAGAAGAGAATACAAAACTACGCACTCTTCGCCACACAATCGAGTTCCAAGAAGAGCACATGAAGGGGCTTGAAGCAAGGTAAGTCCCGTCATTTGCATCATGTGCTCCTCTGAACTTCAGCCCGACAATCAGGGTACAGAAGGCAGACGAGGAACTAGTCCGAGCTTTGAATCGTGGTCACGAGCTGCAGGGTCGACTGGACTCTGCCAAGGAACTCGAGAAAAACTTGATGCAGCAGGCGTCGCGGCTGCTCTCTGAACGGGATGAAACGAAGGAGAAGCTTCAATCGACAGAGCGCCAACTAGCTGAGGTGCAGAGTCGCGAAAAGTCCCTCTCCGCTGAGATTGCGAAAGCTTTGATCGAACGAAATGTTTTGGCCGACAAGTTGAAAGTTCTTGACGACATGAAGAGAGACATCGAGTTGTATCGTGAAAAGTAAGACTGAATCTGACTGCGACTACTCCGTTAAACTCGACCTTGTTAGGTACGGCGATTCTCGGGTCTCACTAAAGGTACGCCTTGAATCTCTTGGATCCAGTGTATCTTCTGCCATTGTCTTTGCAGGTTCTCCAAGAACGGTTCGACGACCAGTGCGTTACCCTGGCTGCCACGAAAGAATCGGTGGGAGAGCTGCAGGTGCGATGCCTCCAATTTTCATTCCGAAAGCCGGTTGAAGGCAGTGTGGACAGGATCGTCTCAATGTGGCGGAACGTCGAGCATTGGTTAGTGAGCACCCGCATGCAGGGATCTTTATTCCCACTGACTACCCGCCGACCAATCCAAGGAGGCATTCGTTGAATCCAAGCGCGACATTTGCCATCTAGAGGAACAAAAAGGAATTTTACAGGCCAAACTCGATCAGACAGACAGGGGCATCGAGGCGAAAGCCGAATCACTAATGGCCCTTCAAATGGAGTTGTCTCGCAGGGAAGGGGCAACCCAAACCTTGTTGGAAGCAGAAAGACAACGTACAAACGAGGCGCTTGCCCAAGTCCTGGAAATGAAAACCAGAATGGAATCCCTCCTTACGGAGATTGCCCAAAAAGATCATCGTATTCAAGAAATGGATAAATGCCTAGCGGCGGCCGAAGCACCGTCTACCGAACGCGAGCGAGAAGTGAAAACTCTGGAAGGACGTATATCCGAGCTTGAAGCAACCGAGAAACGATTATTACGCAGAGCTGCGACTATTACCAATCGATATGAGGGAAATGATTTGGTGAATCCCCCTATTCTTTGCATTGAGGGGTGATGGCAACTATTATTTCTAGAACGATGATGAGAAAGAATTGGTAGCATTGTTGATGCAGAAGGCCCGAGCGATCCATGATCGGGAGATGGTGGAGAAAACCAACGATATCAAACGGGTATGTTCTCATTATCTAATACCGCTGCAGGAACGGCATCACTGTGTATGTGCTACAGCGTGACAATATCATAAAACAACACGAGGCGAGAATCTCACAGCTAGAAGATGGCCTCGCACGCCGCATTTACGACGAGGTTAGTCAAGCTCGCTCCGGCATCCCCCATTACCTGTTGTACAGACCACAGCCACAGTCGGTTTCTCCGGAAGGCGGTGGCGAACAAGGCAACTCCATGACTGTTGGCGCCACA
Source organism: Paxillus ammoniavirescens (assembly GCA_014904835.1). Taxonomy (NCBI): domain Eukaryota; kingdom Fungi; phylum Basidiomycota; class Agaricomycetes; order Boletales; family Paxillaceae; genus Paxillus; species Paxillus ammoniavirescens. Next base: position 25,312 of record MU121172.1, read on the forward strand.
AAGCCCTTGGGACCATTGCCCGATCATCAGCCTGAAACCCAGGCCAGTGGCGCTTCTGCTCGTGCGAATCGGGGCGCCGCTGATGCCATCGCGAACCAACCCATATCCGGTCCTTCGAGTCGATCGACTGGCCACACCACTTTCACCAAACTATGTCGAGAAGACACCGATGACATCGCAGATTTCGAAGGTGCGAGACCCCAGGTGCTAGCGAACAAGCGCGTCATGGTCGCCGACGATGTCGAAGAAGAGCCATCGAGGCCCGCGCGGCGGGTGGTAAGCCCCGTATCTCGTATCGGTCACGTTCCGTCGAGTCCTGAAGTCTGTGGATTGCTTATTATAGAAACACTTCAAAGGACCCGAGGTGGAGAGGATGGTCGACAAGGTTTGGGTCTTTGATTTCCTCGCTTTTGTTTGTTGCTTGACTCGGAGCTTCTTGCAGGCCCCGGTCCCGGCCCTGGCCCCAGGAACTACCAAGAAGAGGGTAACAAAACGTCGCTGAGGTTTCTCACGGGATTGTCAGCCTCCGAGGTTGCATTCTCCCTCCTTGGGTTTTTGTTGCCCTCGTTCTGTCTCTCGTGACCTTGTGCACCCTGACGTTGTCCTCTTGTGCACCCTGATGTTGTCTTCGTGCGCCCTAATGTCATTTTGTGCACCCTGCTGTCGTCTTCCTTGGTACATATCACAGTATCCCCTTTCGTGTATAATCACTACCAAAATCAAACACAAATTGCGCCAAGAAAAGAGAGACATTGATACAGACATGTTTGGTATAGACGGTAAATACACGATCATGCATGGGATGCTAGAGTAGTCGACAAATGATGAGATCATGCGCACTGATGCATAGTAATATACGACAAAACAAAAACAAAACAAAAAAAGCAAAGTCCAAGTCCAGTCAAAAAAAAAAGAAGAAAAAAAGAAAACGGTCTCGGCCATGCACGGGTCAACTATGATTATCGTCCATCGAGGTAAAATCACAAGTCCAAGAATACCAAGAAAATAATATACAACGCCGAGGGAAACTAGAAAATTGAAAACGAGGGGATATATACCTGCAACATCAGACGCGTCCTCCCCTACTCCGGCAGACGGAGCATGTCGCCTTCGAAAATGATGTCGCCTCTGTCTTGCAGAGCTGCGACTGCTTTTACGACTTCTGCGGTGTCAAAATCTTCGTGTTTGTCCGGCGGCATGGCGGCGTTTAGGTGGGTCAGTAGGGATGATATCGTCATATCGTCAGTCGTCTCGTAGGTGGTCATGAAGAGATATGCAATGGATGAGAAGATGAAATTGATGCTAAAGAAGAAGAAAAAGTCATGAGTGATCCTAGACGACGCAGGTACAAACAATAACGACAATAACGACAATAATAATGATAATAAAGGGACACACACCGGCCATGTACAGAGTCCAGATCTGCCAAGCTCAAAGCAAAACGCCGGTGTAAACGGTTCGTAGGTCCGCGAGATTCCACCGACATGTCCGCATCATATTTGCCTTTTGGACGAACGGTACGTGCAAATTGAGATTTCTTTGAAATGGCACCGCTTGCCGCTGGGTCGGATGATGATGGCCATGGCGGCCCGCCGATATTGTCAGACCGGTGTTTCTTCGCGGAATGTGGTGCGAGTCGAGGTTCGTTAGGAATCGAAGCTTTGGCTTTGCGCTTCTCGTCCGTCCGAGCTTCTTTTCCCGGATCGGGTCCTGGACTGTCGTCCGAATCTAACTCGTCCTCTGCAGAGGCGTCGTCGTCTGTGAGGCTGTCCTCTGCAACTGGCTGCCCGCCTTTTGCCCTGATCTCGGTAGCTTTCTGGGCACGTCGCTCACTGAACCAGGAAACAATAACCCCCGAGTCCGACCGAGTCCGCCCGATAAAATAGCGGCAAATGTATTGGGAGGGAGGGAGCGCGAGAGAAAAGCCCGCTCGTGTGAGCGATGAAAGGGGCCGGGGGATAAAAAAAAATGAGGGCCTACTCACTGCCTGGCTAAACATTTTCCACGGTGTTGTAGCCATGGGTACGCGCAATAAGAACTATCTTGTCTGAGCTGGACCCACTTCTTGCATAACGAACAGAATACTCTATTCGGTTCGACTGAACCGATGAGCGAGTCTGCTTTGAGAGTAGCCGCTCGTTGTTCGGCGTTTCGCCGACGAGACTCGTGAACTGGAGGGAAATTAGTTGGGGTGAGGTCCTTGAACGAGGAAGAGGGTGAGCCTGGAGTCCCCCCGGACTTGGAGGCAGGGGCGGCAGAAGGGTTGTATATCTGTTGTGGAGACTGTCGAGAGGTTCCTGCATGGATGGAGGTAAGTTCGCTCTGACCCGAGCGAGGGGGAACGTCATCGGCATTGAGCGACCTATTGACGGTCCAAAAGTTAGTGCACCAGATAAATAAATAAAAAACGAAAACTGGCCTGGAGCTTGACGAAGACTCCAGTTGGTGGGGGAACGAAGCTGATGGTCCAGCAGCTTTCTGACATGTGGCTCGATGTTGCAACCATTTCTGTACAGCCTGCATATGATTATCGGGACTAACTGGAACCCAAAGATCGCAAATATTGCAAAGCACGCGTTCAGCGTCAAATTTGCGAACATCGGAGTCTTTGGAAAGGAGTGAATTGCGTTCGTCTAAGCCATAGTTGTTCTTGGTATTTCTGTAGACGATATGAATTTCGGTAGTAACCGGATTAAGATATGCTCACATTTTCTTCGATAGGCAACTCTTGCGGTGAGCGTCCCATGGAATAGAACAATACGTGGAATTAGGGCGCAGGCGAATCCATTTGTCGCAGGAAGCACACAAGACACGATAAGCCTCGAATTGAGCGACGTAAGGGTCCGCACGCAGATAATCGATGCGCTCTTCCTCTGTACGTTTAGCACGTCGTCGTTTAGGTGGTGGATTGGCGAGAGCCTCCGCAGTACTCTCTGGAGTATAAATGACAGGTTCTGGGACGGTCTGTGTTGTGTTAGCACTGGAGGGTTACTGATCAATTGATTATTGATATTACGAAATAAAAAGACGTAAACGTACCACTGTTGGCGATGTGCGTCCCAGTGCTTGAGGGTGAAACCGCCTGTTGCCTCGTCTCGGAATGAGACGCCTTCAGCGCAGACTTCACATATGACGCGGCCGGTTTCGTATTCGCCTTTAGGCGCTGAGGGAGAGCCATTGATGCTCTCTCCGTCTCCGTCGAGGGAGTCACCTCGACGGGGAGGTGTTTTGCGCTTGCGCGGATTTCTAATGGGAGAGGGTGAGCATGTGCGAGAGGGTTGAAAGTAAGGTGCGTACGAGGGAGCAGACAATGACTCGGGAGTCACAGAAATGATGGCGCTAGGATGAGATGATTAGACTCAAGCGGGGTGATGGTGAAGGGGAACATACACATGACTGTCAATGTCCATATCCTCGGGCATGGGTACTCGAGGAGGAGGAGTCGACAGGGGATGGACAAAGGGAATGCTAGAGGGGGGGGGAAACTGAGAAGAGGGAAGGGGTTAATATGTGTGTAAGCTAGTTCGGGTCCAAAGCGTATTTACAGAAACAGAAGAGAAAAATATGTCACAGATCCGGGAGTTCGAGAACATAACCAAAGCCTAATTCGCACGGAGATATTCAATCTCCGCAGAACATTATATCGTTAATTATCCAGGAACTTTCCCCGAACGACAATTCCTATTCCGCCTCCGTCGTGGCTGGTCCTCCTCGCTTAAACGAAACTTTGTCCTTGTTCTTGTCATTTTGTTCACGCCACTCTCAATGTCGTGTACTTTGACGACGTGCATCTCATGTTTTCTTCCGTCACTTCACATCCGGAATTTCCAGAAACGAGAAATATCAAATGGGCTGTTCTGTGAGTATCGCCATTCTTCCTGTCTCTTTCCCCGTTCTATATGCCATCTGTGAGATTCTTTCAATCCTGATTTGATGGCTGCGCAGAGACTTGCCATCCTCGGCATTGATATTGATCTTCTGTTACATACAGTTTGTTTTCACAGTATTCATGTTGCTCCCTTCGGGCCTAAGACGGAACTCTATGTTTGCTCGCTTCATGTCCAGAATCGTGTCCGCGTGGTGTGACCCACCTCCTATGACTATAACTTGTCTCACACTTGACACCATATCGATGCTTCGTCTCCTTATCGTACGCCACTCACTTATTTCAGTCACCCCAGAGTCCGTCCACTCCACACGTTTCAATACCTTGACGACACTTTTCAAGTTCCCCATCATCATATCATCGCTTCCGGCGGCATGAACCAACCGTAAGCGCGGTTCGCTAGTCTCACTCCTTTTTTAGACGACCCTTGGAACACGATCACAAGCCCTGACACCGGCTTCACGCGAAGCCACACCATCCGTTTTCTGTATTGTTTTTTTTTTCCCGCGTGAAGAAACTTTTTTTTTCTATACATGTGGAGGAATTCTCGGTATAACTTTCTGGGATCACCGGAACTCAGTCTATGTCGTATTCATTGATCGCCGTTGACATAGTCCATGAAAACACATGGATACATAGGGATCTATATGGTCAAGTCTTCCGGTTCCACCCGCATACATTAGGGTTGAATTTCTCTTGTTATGTTTTTCTTTCTGATATCCCGCAGCTTTTCCTTATCCGCTCAGATCATTTCCTAGAATAAATAAATGTTACTTCCCCGCACTTATTAAGATTTAGCTCGTAATGGTGCCGTCGGTTGAAACTCCAATCTCCTTTAAGCGTTCTTTGTACGTATTTTCACCGTGGACGAGTAGGCGTCGATCGCGATAATGTTCTTAATTGAGGCACGGCGTCTGTGGACCCATAGCCTGGTGCCTAGTGTTTATCAAGCTCCCATATATCTCACTCGAATTCATGCAACATTGAAAATTCTGGTGGTACATGTGTACAATGAGGTAGGAAGAAGTATCCTTGCCGAGGAAGTACACAGCACAGCCTGCTTCCAAAATTCCTACTTGCTTCTTAAACATTATGCATTTCTTATGGTTTCGGTCACCATTCCTCTGGTCAACTCCAACTAATGCATACCCAGATCCTCCTGGATCGGGGTACTCTAGTCATAGAAGGGGAATCTTCCTCTCCTCAAAAATAATGTGAATGCGAATTTGCGATCACCTCGCGGCGACAAGGGCGGAAGTAAATGCCGTCGGCACTACACACTCGACTCCGCGGAATCTCAATTGATGTGCCTCCTTTCGTGTCGTGAGTCGAGCGTGCACCGCCACGACAAAGACCCGTCATCCATAGCTCCTAGAGGAAACAAGCTAAAGCGGGGTTCTATTACCATCCCCTGCGACCGTATCAGAACGACCCAGAGTCCTCCCATCAGACCCTCCCATATCCCCCTTCCTCCAAGAACGCTGCCAAGCGCTTGACGATCACATCGAGTACAGCAAGCCATTTACCGAGCTCGGTATCGAATTTCTCCTTGTCTCCTCCTTGCGAGATACGAGCGATAAAGTCTCGACGGTAAGGAGCTGCTCTGACGGCGACCTGAAACCC
>MU121173.1:0-27422 GCA_014904835.1 Paxillus ammoniavirescens
ACTCAGGTCCCAAGAGACCGGCAGCGTGTGCCAGCTGGCGAGAGATACAAGAGTGTTACCGAACTCTTTGACAGTCTCACGACCGTACGAGAGGGGGTGCTCGGCTTCTGGGTGAGTGAAAACATGAATTTAGCCAACAACGGATCTTACAACAGGCAATCACTACCGGTCAGACCATGCCTCTCAGCCTCCCTCTGAGCGGCCTCCACAGGGTCGTCGACACCTCAAGGGAAAACCTCGTAAGTAGCTTTCGAGAGTTTGGGCAGTTTAGGGCTCTTTGGAGCCGGAGCATAAGCTTCGGCAGCTACGAGGACCAAAAGTCAGCTCGCAGGCACAGAATGATGACAAGTGAATAACGGAGGATACTGCGTTAGCGTTGGGATAGAGGCAACCGTACCTTCTTCCTTTGCGTGATATCCTTTCCTAGGCTTCTTCCCAACAAGCGCTTACGCGATCTGTGTTCACGGCCTTTCTCGGGCGCGGAGGACACGGTGTCCAAGTTAGGCTCCAAGGGAACGAATGCAGCCAGGTTCGGGAGCCGTTCGCCTGTATATGATAGCCGCGAAGTGAGCGTGCACGCAACGTATTGCAGGGGGTGAGCGCCATCAAAACCTGTGGCAGACAGAGGAAGTCGGGCCAAAGGTTAACTCAAACCACGGAGGGGGAAGAGATTGGGCATTTACCCTCCTCGATTGCAACGGAGTAAACTCATGCGGTTCGCTTTCAGGAGCTTAGATAAATTAAAAAATGAATAGGATGATGTAGATAGGACATACGACAGTTAATAAAAGCCGTTTTTGAAGCGCAGATAGGAACGGAGAGATCGGGTGGGTGATACAAGGGGTAAGGGGGGGACCAGTGGATGTTTGGGCGTTTTCTCCACAACGACGAGCGCGATTTCGATGACATAAAAGTTGCAGACACCACAATGAGGTCCGTAGAACAAGGTTAGACTATAATCGATGACGTTTGTGAGGATGTCGTGGACTTATAGAGGGAATGGACAGCGGGAGGCCGAGGGAGACCAAGCGCGATCTACAGGGACCTAGGGAGCACTTCAAAAAAAAAAAAAATCCAGACACCAGGATAGACCTTGTAGGAGATGATCCAGGGTGGGTCCGGCACGTCGATAGGGGTTGGGTTGCAGTGCGGCAGCGTTCATGGTTAGAGGAAGCGCCAAGTTCTTGGTCGTGCCATAACTCGCTCATTTCGGGGTTAATCTTCACAGCGTTTTTTGCAGACCATGGCGGACGATGATCTAATCTCGATTAGATAGTCATATCTCGGGGCTATGGTCGTTGTTGAGGCGATAGGATGGGATGAGGAAGGGGAAGAGGACATGGACTGTGGCTGTGCGTCCGGACGCTAGCGTCCAGATCACGGTGGGCCAGAGAGCGTAAATTTGCAACAGAGACGTGGGACAACGTAGATTTGCAATGGGACGTTTGGCAATGGTCAGGTTGCAATGGGACTGTAAAATTGCAACTGGACGATGGGGACGCTGGACAGCGTAGGGTTGCAACGGGATGGAGCGAATATGCAACGGGCTAGGTCGTCGAGAAGAACCGAGCGCAACGAGCAGCATGTGGTGCACGATGGTGTGGCGAGGCAAAGCAACGAAAGACATTGACGTAGAGAGAGAGAACAATAGTATGGGACCGAACCTCGAAGTTCCGGGCCGCTGAGCGAAACTAATCCCACGTCCTAAAGTTACGTAGCTGGTAGCTTGAAAGTACTCTAGTCGTGACCTTCCCCACTACATAATTGGTAACTACCATCTGCTCTTCATACACTTACTACTTGGATGCCACGACAAATCAAACCCGGCGGCAGTCCAGCTATAAGCACCCAGCAAATCGACCAACGGTACCGCCATGTACCGAGCCTCGGCCACGACCCAAACGTCTAATTCTCGCCAATCATGATTTAGATTCATTATCCTGGGATTATTATAATGCCACTTGCCACTGGCATACGTACACTCGGTCGTTGTGGTACGAGAGTGTTATGTCCCTGCCTTTCCACCTGACTAACCTTTTGAACATCTTCACTATGTATGAGTGCTGGCAGTTTCACACGTGATTTTTCTTTTTTGGTTTGCCCAAAATTGCCCTTCAACTCATAGGACGCCCGTTGCGTTATGAACGGCATGCTATGATGTTACAGACTACTAGCAGAGCATCGAAGAACACCGCATATGCACCGACTCGGAAGGTGATCTCTTCCGAATCCCCTCAATCACCGGCATTATTCGCCACCACGATGAATTAAAAACCCCTCTGTATCCTCTTCCGATTTCTACCGATCAAGCTTATACCCCCCTTTCAAGCTCGTACCAACCCCAATACCCCCCATCTTGCTTCCGCTATGAACTCAAGTTTCTGCGGGGAAGTCACACGACCACCCTCCTCTCTTCATGGAATCTCTCTCCGTGTAATGAAGTCATCTGACGTACCGCAAGTACGTATCCTTCATGTAGGTGTTGGTCTTCACAGGCATTTTCCTCGGCGCACTCATGTATTCATGTATTCGACATACAGTCCAGCCTCCTCCCAGTATCCTATCCCGCAACCTTTTTCGTCCAACTCCTTGTCAACCCGCGACACCTGTGCCTAGTCGCAATGGACGAAGGTTCAGTTATCGGCTTCGCTTCAGCAGCCATAGACACACCACAACCGCCTGCTTGTGGGGTTTGGAGGCACGAGACCTACTCAGATCGGGACTGCTCAAAATCACGCCCCGATATCCCTAGGTCCCATATGACCCTCCTCACCCTGGGAGTTTTACCTACATATCAGCGTCGGGGGATTGGGCGAACCCTAGTTCACGAAGTCGTACGACGTCTGCAAGCGTCGTCCTGTGGTCCGCAGCCGTGTCGGACAGTACTAGACGAGGATGCAAGGGAGGGCGGGAAGGCTGCGATCCTCGTCCGGGCTCAAGTGGCTCACTCTAACACTGGAGGCAAGTGTTTTTATAGTCGCATCGGGATGATGGGCCAGCGATCTTCGGATGACCCACGGATCAACTTGGGACTCGGAGCACGAACAGCACTTGTGGCGGGTATGCTAAGCATATGATTTAATTCATCATAATTTTTGTAGGATACATCTAAACGTCAATGTTGTACTAGAGGCCTAGACATTCCTCGAGATTAAACGTGTTCGTATTACATACCCAGTTGTTGACTCATTTGGCGTTCGACACCACTTGTAGAATAGCTCAATAATTTACTGTTTCCTTCTGTACCTTCTTGTCCTGAAGCGACGTCACATCGAAGTAGTTCCTGGTCTGAGGGTGATCGAGAACTGTGGTTCTGTCACGAGAGTGCGAGACCTGTCGGCTTCGTAAGGGTGGGACTGGCTATCCCATAGTAACCTCTGTACATCCGTGGACCTCTGGGGAGTAAGTATCGCCTCAAAATATAACACCACTGGTGGGGTTCCTTGATAACCCACACCTGGACCGCCTGCGATGGTCGTATGTCAACAGTGAAGACAAACTTTGCTGGCGAGTCAGCTTCGTGGTCCTGAGCGCATGGACTTGGTTTGGGCGTCGGTGGCGGTCGCGATGCACCTGAATTTCGACGAACGAGCGACGAGAAGCGTAGTCGTTGCAAGGTTGAAACATGCACCTAGAGGAATTGAGTTGGAGTTGGAACGTACTTGGTGACAGCGGAAGGTGACGACGTCATGGCACCTGGTGTCGTCATTAGGAGCAGGCCTATAAATGCACTCCTACGTTCAACACACAGATCAACACGACAGCGTTCATTTTACATCTACCTTCCGAACGCATCAATCCAAGTCCATCATCAAGGATGTACAACCGAGCCATGTTACGCTCCTTGGCGGTGACACGCCCAGCGATATATCCCAGATGCCTTCCAAATGTACGTCGGACAACGCACTCTGGAGAGAAACGATGCATCTCTGACATAGTAAAATACTTAGGCATCCAGAGCGCTCGCAACGGCCCCGCCACCTCCGCCCTCGGGCGGTCAATGGGGCTCCAACCCAAAGGCTACTCCTCCTGGTGAACCTCAACAAGACGGCACCAACGCTCTCATCATCATTTCCGCTCTTGGTGGACTCGGTGGGTTGTACTATTACTACACACGCGGGAATCCTTCTCTCGATCGCGAGAAAGCGAGGCGAGAAGAGGAAGAGGTTAAGAGGAAGTTGAGGGAGGTCGGGGAAGCTGGAAAGGGCGATGCTGAGGAAGGATTGAGGCGGGGTCAACAAAAGTATGAAGAGACCAAGGTGGGTTGCGGTTAAGTGATGATTGTGCGTTGTTTGGGGTTGGTTGATGATACCTTGGGACAGGCGTCAGCACAGCAAAAGGTTGGTTCCGCACGCACACGGGCCGAGGAGATAGGTTCCGAAGTTGCAGAACGAGCACGTCAAAGTGCACAAGAAGCCCAGGCTAGACTCGATGGTTATAAGAACGCTGCAGAAAAGTCGTTGAGTGATGCTCGGAAGATCTCGGAGCAGAAGTATGAGGGAACCAAGGAAGAGGTCGCACACCGGGCAGAGGAGGCCAAGAATACTGGTCGCAGGTGGTTTGGGTGGGGTAACTCGAAGGCCTAAATGGCGTGAAGAAATGCAATTGATTCTTCCAGTACTGTATCCTGTATTATAATGGAACCTCTCCACGATTATTGATGATCGTCCTCATGGTGCAGCTCATTGGCGCTCTGTAGGCCTTGTGGCCGGCAACTGCCGTTCGTTCACATAATCTCACCTTGATGATTGATCTGATAAGTGTCCCTTCTCTGTCTCTAACTCTCTGCCCGACACTTGCGGTTCAAGGGAGTGAAGCGGGAACTTACCAAGCAAGCTCTCGTTGTCATACATCAAGCCCTCACCTACCTCGTATCGTCCCCTCGTTGTACACGCCCTTAGCACCTCTTCACTGGGGAGGCACGAGCTTTCATCCTAGTATTCAAGATGGTTAACCTGCGGACAAAGGTCATTTTGGTCGGAGTTGGGTACTGTAACAAAGTGATTTGCAATCTGCTATCCATCTTAACCCCCTGCAGAGGCCCGACATGTTCGGGCAAAACGACCCTGGCGAAACATCTTAAGAATATCCTTCCGAATGTCAGTGTCATCATTCATCAAGATGTGAGTCGCTCAGTTGATTCGTATCACAAAAGTGACTGAGGGATTCTTAGGATTTCGCTCCTGTGAGCATCCTTCTACGATTCTGCATCTATCTTGTCTTGTGATTGAAATTATGCTCATGCAGCCACAAGAATTAATCCCGATTCATCCGCTTTACAACGTTCAAGACTGGGACGATCCGGAGGGAGCCATTGATTGGCCTCGACTGACGAATTTCTTGAAGAGCGTGAAGCAGGATGGCCCTCTTGATCATACAAGTCACGATTATCTGAATGAGCAGAAGGACATTCCAATCGATGCAACCACCTGTCAAGAACTGAAAGCTCAGTTCGAGAAGTTGGCAGCCGAACAGGAAAGAAAGGGAGTCCGGGTGAAATGGGGACTTGTGGATGGATTCTTGCTGTATTGGGACAAGGTATTATTACATGGCCATTGATCGCGTGTGCTACCCCGTACTGACTTTGCACAGGGAATTATAGATGAATTGGATATCCGCCTCTTCTTACGGGTGCCGCACGATGTGCTGAAACAGAGGAGACACGAACGGCACGGATACCATACAGCAGGTAAGAACTCCCCTGCCACCGCACAATGCTCGTTGTCCTCTCGTGCTCTTTGATTGACTCCTGCCTCCTCCCTTTTCATTACTTCTCCGCCCGTGCTTCCGTGCCCCCGTTCATCCCCGCATGTCTTAATCGACGGTCGGGCGTATCGTTCAACGTGGCCTTTAAACCTCTCTATCCCCGCCGGGTGATGCACGTCCATTATTGCTCCACTTTTCAAAAATACAATGCGGCTACCCGCGTGGAGTGCAATCCGATCCAGAAGGAACGCTTTGGCGCGATCCCCCCAATTACTGGGAACAAATCGTGTACCCGGCATATGTCAAAGCACATGAGGATATGTTTGAAGGCGGGGACGTAGAGAACGGTAAACCGACTGGCGACAAAGTTCCGGGGGCGGTGATCATGGAACCTGTGAAGAAGGGAGAAGAGATGACCATGGATGACATGGTTCGAAGGTCTTGCGAGGTGCTGGCGAAATTCATGCAGGACTCGGAGCTTTAGATACCTGACAGTTGCTTGTGTATTTCAGGTCGATTGTCATGTACGTTGTATTGATTGATCTTCCCGCATGTTGCTTTCACCGTTTCTTGGCATGCAGCAAGTACAGTTAGCTCCCCTTTGATTACTAGCGCAGGCTCTCGATCGGGAGAGGGTCTGCGGTATTGGAGAGACGTAGCGTCAAGTAGGGTTAGGGTCGGTGGTGTAGAACTGCAGGCGGGACGGCCACAGCGCCACCCGCCGTGGGAAAAGATGGGTTTTCACCTCGTCTGATTTTCTGTCTCCTGCCATCAGCTACCGCATCCTCGTCCTAGAATCCCAGGAGTGATCTATGATGGGTGACCTGTCCATGTCAAGTTCCGAAGTCATTCCGTTCGTCATCGAAACGTTCGACTTGGTTACGTTGGTGAGCTTCCTGGTTTTGACAACCAGCAATGCCCGATGATATTTAGGTATCGTTCAGCACACAATCACTAGATCTTCCATGATTATGGCATCGTCCCAATGGTGCAGCTCTTCGACGCTGTGCCAACAGTACTGTTGGCCTCGTGGGCGGCAACTGCCGCTCGTTCACATAATCTCGCCTTGATGATTGATCTAATGACTCGGAGTGTTACTCGCTTTCTCTATCCGACCCTCAAGGGGAAGTGAAGCGGGGACTTTGCAAGCCGCACTCGTTGCCATACATTGAGTTCTCTCCCACCTCGTGTATTGTCCCCTCGTTGTACACGTCCTCGCCACCTCCACTGAGGAGGCACGAGCTTTCATCCTAGTGTTCGAGATGGACAATGTGCAGACAAAGGTCATTTTGGTCGGAGTCGGGTACTGCAAAAAAGTTATTGGCGAACTTCTATCTAATTATCAATCCCCCTTCAGAGGAGCGACATGCTCAGGTAAAACGACTTTGGCGAAACATCTTCGGAATATCCTTCCGAACAGTGTCATAATCCATCAAGACGTGAGTGGATCACTCGATTTGCGTTACAAAAGTGACTGAGGCATTCTTAGGATTTCGCTCCTGTGAGCATCCTTCTATGATTTCACATTATCTTGTCTTGCGGTTGATTACGCTCATACAGCCACAAGAACTACTCCCGATTCACCCGGTTTACAACGTTCAAGACTGGGACGCTCCCCAGGGGGCTATTGATTGGCCTCAATTGACAGCTTTCTTGAAGAGCGTGAAGCAGAATGGCGCAATCCCTCCCAATCATATGAGCCGCGATCATCTGAATAAGCGGCAGGACATCCCAGTCGATGTAGACACTTCTCAAGAATTGAAAGTTCGGTTCGAGAAGTTGGCAACCGAACAGGAAAACAAAGGAGTCCGGGTGATATGGGGACTTGTGGATGGATTCTTGCTATATTGGGACAAAGTATTACATGGCGATGGACCGCATGTCCTGTACTGACTTTGGCACAGGGAGTTATAGATGAACTGGACATCCGTCTTTTCTTACGGCTACCGCAGGATGTGCTCAAACAGAGGAGGCACGAACGGCACGGTCTGGGATACCATACAGCAGGTAAGAACTATTCTTTAAGTCTCCTGCTACCGCACCATGCTCGTTGTTCTCTCGTGCTTTTTGATTGACTCTTGCTTCCTCCCTTTTTATCGCTTTGCCTACGTGCCTCCGTTCATTCCCGCATGTCCTAATTGACGGTCGGGCGTATCGTTCAACGTGGCCTTTAAACCTTTATCCCCGCCGTGTGATGCACGGTCCACTCTTTCTCCACTTTTCAAAAACACAATGCGACTAACCGTGTGGAGGTGCAATCCGATCCAGGCGGAACGCTTTGGCACGATCCTCCCATGTACTGGGAACAAATCGTGTACCCGGCATATGTCGAAGCACACCAAGACATGTTTGAAAACGGGGATGTAGAGAACGGTAAACTGACTTGCGAGAAAGAAGTCACGGGGGCGGTGATCATGGAACCTGTGAAGAAGGGAGAAGAGATGACCATGGATGACATTGTTCGGAGGTCTTGCGAGGTGCTGGCGGATTTCATGGACAAGTCCTAGATGGGCCTGTCAAATTTCAATGCTTGTGACGTGGTCTGGAAGGTGTATTTCACAAGATGGCGGTCGTAGGTCGAGACACGTGATTTTTATGTATGATATGATTTCAACATATGTACGTCAAGAGCGGGAAGATCAATACAACATGCAGCAACTTGAAGTACTAGCTCGCCGCGTGGAATGCGACATGTCATGATGTCCCCGAAAAATAACGTGACACGGAGCCCCTTTCCGTTTGCGATGTTCTCAACCGGCTGATGTAATGGTCAATCATAATCACATGTGTTGTTTCTAAGCGAAAAACCTTTCACATCTGATTGGCGGCCGGTATAAAGTGATAGAGGAGGCCGTTGCCCGCACCGGTTCTCCACTTCCTTCCACTATCACCATCATCCCACAAGACACACAATGGCACAAGTAATCGTCGTCGGTGGTGGTCTTGCTGGCCTTTCTGCAGCACACACTCTTCTCGAACGAGGCGCTAATGTATTACTATTGGACAAGCAAGGGTGCGTGGTTGTCAAGCGCAGCGAAGCGAGAGTACAGAGCGTCCTGACGGATCATGTTCCTCAGCTTTATGGGCGGTAACTCCACCAAGGCTACCTCTGGTATCAACGGTGCAGGTACGCAGACGCAACAGGAGGCTGGAATTCCAGACAATGCAAAGATCTTTTTCGACGACACCAAGAAATCTGTACGTGCTTCTTTAGATTTGATTTATGCACTCGGTCTTAACAATCATTCTAGGCCCGTGACCTAGCCCGAGATGATCTCATTCGTGTCCTCACTGGCCGGTCTGGTGACGCTGTAAATTGGCTGCAGAACGTATTCGGTCTTGACCTTTCCAAGGTTGCGCGTCTGGGCGGCCACAGCCAGCCTCGCACGCACAGAGGCAATGCTCAGTTCCCTGGAATGGTGCGTTTTTACGCTTCTATGCGGAGTGACGCGTTGTGGCCTTTGAGACTTATCTCCGCACACGTTCCGCTAGGTTATCACCTATGCCCAGATGGAGCGGCTCGAGGATTTGGCCGTCAGCCAGCCCGATCGAGTAAAGATTTACAAGAAGGCCCGTGTGACTCAACTTCTCAAGGACGAATCAGGGGCTACGATCGGTGTGGAGTACGTTCGCAACGGAAAGACGGAGACTGCCCACGGCCCCGTTATTCTAGCTACTGGTGGTTACGCTGCCGATTTCACGTCTGATTCATTGCTGAAGAAACACCGACCCGAGTATTACGAACTTCCTACCACCAATGGCGACCACTGTACCGGCGACGGCCAAAAAATGGCCATGGCTATCGGCGCTAGTGCGGTCGACCTTGAGAAAGTCCAAGTGCACCCGACTGGTCTCGTTGACCCGAACGAGCCCGACGCAAAGGTCAAGTTTTTGGCTGCCGAGGCTCTCCGTGGCGTTGGTGGTCTCCTTTTGGATAAGAACGGCGACCGTTTCGTAGATGAACTTCAACATCGTGATTACGTCACTGGCAAGATTTGGGAGAACGGCAAGGTATTCGGCTTGACTGGCTGTTAGGAGTAGTGTACTGATATTCTGCTTCCCATCAGTTCCCTATCCGCCTTATTCTCAACGGTCAGGCATCGCGCGACATTGAATGGCATTGCAAGCACTACGTTGGTCGTGGCTTGATGAAACGATTCGAGAGCGGTGAGGCACTTGCCAAGGAGATGGGCATTTCACCTGCCTACCTTCAGAAGACCTTCGACACCTACAACTCCGGTGTTAAGGCACAGAAGGATCCTTTCGGCAAGAAGGTACTTCGACGCACTGTCCGTTCGAGCTCCAAACTAATTTGAGTCCCCAAGTTCTTCTCTTCAGGAGAGTGGTCTATGAACGATTTCTTCAATGTCGCCATCATGACCCCCGTTCTCCACTACACTATGGGTGGCCTTGAGATCGATTCCGAGTCACGCGTGATAGGCAAGGATGGCAAGCCCATCCCTGGCCTCTTCGCTGCTGGTGAGGTCGCTGGTGGTGTCCATGGCGCTAACCGTCTCGGTGGTTCATCACTCCTGGGATGTGTCGTCTTCGGTCGTGTCTCTGGTGACTCCGCTGCGGCTTACCTCCTGCAAAAGGCGAGCGCTATCGTTGAGAGGGCTGGTGGTCGTCTCGGTGCACTGGCAAGTCAACTCTCACCTCAGCCTGCTGCCACCCAACCCGCACCCGCTTCCACCCCGTCGAGTGCCCCTGCCTCGTCATCATCAGCAACGAAGGAATACACCGCCGCTGATGTTGCAAAGCACAACAAGAAGGATGATATCTGGGTCATCGTGAATGGGCAGGTACTCGATGTTACTTCCTTCTTGCCCGATCACCCAGGAGGAGAGAAGGCTATCATTTTGTACGCAGGCCGCGATGCTACTGAGGAATTTAACATGCTTCATGATCCCAAGGTGAGCTTTTGTTGGTGTGAGTTTCCGATCGTTTGTTCATGTCGTCCCTTGTACAGGTCATCCCAAGATATGCACCAGACTCTGTTATCGGTATCCACAAGAAGTAATTATTATGTCCTTGTGTCAGTCATCGGATTAGATGGCGGGGAGTGATATAAAAGCAATGGGAGGGAGGGTGCGAATCTGACATCTCTTTCTAATTCGCGGCATCTACACCTGTCTGTCCTCTATTTTTTTCTTGTATCGTACTCGTGTTGTGTGATCTCGTGTATCTTAATTTCATTGTCATACCACATTTTGCTGAATGTTGGTGGCGGTGAGAGTATTCTGGCAGTATGTACTTGCGCCATGGTCCTGCACGACAATTGTTGTGTCGCCGGATTAGCCCCATGATGCGTGTCTTTCCGATAAACCCGACTTCACTTCACAAACGTTGGACCAATTGGCCAAGGATATCGATTAACGTTCAACTAGTAGTGCACAAGTCACAGACCGAAATGAACATGCGGATCGCAAGAAGCACATGTTCAGATCCGCTGATAGAGGCTCGGAGCATGCTTCACCTCTTAATGAAATTTTGAAACACCGTGCATCACCTGCGCCGTATGCATCTACCATGAGGTCCACAGTCCACTTGGAGTCTTCGGACACATCGATGTAGCATCGCTCTCAGGAACAAAGCAGTCACGTTGAATCTGGCACATGGAACCTAATACAAGTCTGTCTCGATGACACAATCTATTCGTTGCATTAGATTGCAGTACAATCCGGTTCCAATCACCACATGTTGCAAATCCGAGGCGACAACTTGAAGTCTTGGTTAATTTAGCACTTCGGGCGACTTTAGATTCTCAGGATGTCACAGGGACCTTCGAGTTTCGAGTTCTTCCGTGCGTGTCCCCTTGCTACTATTGGAGCCTGCACACAAGGTTTCGGTGCGTGGTAACATGTTCTCCGTCATGTCTGTTGGGGATGATCGTGAGCGGTAAGATAGGTCAGATTTTTTCTAGGCCATCTTTGATCCTAGGACTCGGACTGTAACCATGATCATTCGAAACGCTCACTGTCATATAGGCTGGCATCTATCCAAGGTGAACAGCCGGCGGTGATAACACAGCATGCAGGTCAGGCAAAGGCCAGCGCTCAACACTCCCTGACCCCGTTCCTGACGACACAGGGAGGCAGACTTGAATCAATCCAGCTGCCGTCAACCAATCCCCAATCCGCTCACGTCTGTTTCTTTTCTAGTTAAGATGGACAGGAACTCACGACGTCCTTAATCACCGTGCACCGTGTTTAGGCATTAATAGACCCCTTGCGGCGGCTCCGCAGTGTGAGTCGTATGCTACTCTAATCAATCATGGGCGATTCGATATGATTATCACACACCCCTCGCGTTGTCGACGAGCGCCCCTTTGGATAATCACGAGCCCCGTTCTCACCCCGCAAGATCCAACCACATGGTGTGTGTTTGTGAGCGAAAGGTTCGTTCTGTTTTGGCACTCGCGTGGCAGAGGGCCATGTCACAATGTTTTCTTAACTTTGTAGGCGTGCGGGATCGAAAACGTGATAAAAGACGCATACGACGCTTCGTCCAAGCTATAATCCCGTCACCTCGTCAACATGTCTGCTTGGCCACCTTTCTTCACTCGTCTCCCCGACCCAGATTTCATGGAGGGTCAGTCGAGGTTGCATGGAGTGAGGTTCGTTTTCGTATCCCTTGTTCGTCCTTTTCGCGCGATTGACTTGAGCTCTGTCGTCAGGGGCAACTCGGGAATAACGCAAGTTTACGCACCTCCGCATAATCCCCCTACACGGCATCCAAATCATACAGAAAGGTTTATATTTACCTGTGGAAGTTGTGCCTCGATTACTGAGATTCCCTTTCTCTAGCCCATACCCTCCGTCGTATGCTGCTCGTGGTTTTGTCCAGCAGCATGCTGGTGGGCCCAGCCCCAGCCCCCCGGTCTTTCCCCACTTGTGAGTCTCTCCAGACGGGCTCTGCAAGCATGGCTCATCGTGTCCCCCAGGCAACAACCGCAGCGTGCTGATACAGAATCAAGCGGCGCCCAGCTTTATCCTGGAACCGTGAACGCCTTCCCCAGGTCCGCGGGAAACGCTTGGCAGGATGCTCTCGCCCACGACAGGGGAGTGCTCCCGAGCAACAATACATTCCATGACTCGAGTCCACCTTGTACACGTGTTCAACAGGGCATGAACAGCGAGCACCCAAGGCTTAGGCCACCTGGGTTGGGTCATCCAAGGTCAAGATGCGATACGACGCCATCTCATATCGGTGCTTTCGCTTCATTACACCAGAGCTGGGACCGAGCTATGACCACTGGGTTCGTACCTCAACCTGGTCATTCGCGTCCCTCGCAAATTGTATCCTTGCCGTCGTCCCCTGTTCCTCCCCGCGCAAAGCCTCATGGCACCAAGGTACCCCCCTATATCCAAGACCCGGAGCAGCGGAGCACCGAGGATGACGAAGACGAATTCTCTACGTTCCTTTGTGAGTGGATGGACGAGCACGGGCTATGCAACATGCAAGTCTCAGGAGACAGAGTATCCATGAGTCAACATCTAAGTCGCTCCCATGACGTTGTTGGGGACGAGAAATCACAGAGACCCTGTCTCTGGCGCGGTTGCACGGAAACTATGAATAAAGGCAGCTTGGCACGGCACGTCGTCTCACGACATCTGCGTGCAGGGGCTAGTTGTGGGTTTTGTAGCAAGGTGTACTCGCGCCTGGATGTTGTCAGGAGGCATATCAGGAAGTGCAAGGTTGCGAATGCGTCCACTGCTAGTCAAGATGCTGAATGGTAAGATAATTGATAGTCGTCATTTCTTCGACTGGTCAATCCTGACCGCACATTTGGTAGACGGGTATGCGTTGACGTCGATGTGCTGACGGCGATGAAGTGGATATGGCCAAGGAATTGTGAGCTTGTGGGTTGCGGGTGAGGGCTTCTATTAATACCTTACCCTCTGTCCGTTATATCGCACGGGATGCGTGGCGACACTAATACGCTGAAATGTTGGACGTGGGACGCGATTTTCCAAAATTGCAATCTGGGTGCGATAAGTTGCTCTCCCAAGCGTCTGGATCTCAAAACTCGCCCTTGGGTTCAGAACAAAGTGAAATGACTCTGACAGTGGGGGCGGAAACAGTGGATAGCCCCGTAGAGACGACGAGTAAACTTGCTGGTTCGTGGTTGATCAAAGAAAGACCTCAACATGCATAGAGCTGGAAAGATGGTCGCGTGTAAGCTTGGGGTCCAAACGAAACCACCAGTTCGAGATCGAAGAAGCTGAAAGGGCTGTGTCTTGTGAGGCGAGAGTGTCCGATAACCTTGCGACAAACAAGGACCCGACAATGGCAACCAACGCGCCAAAGCGAATAAAGGAAACCTTGGAAAGGAAAGAGCAGTCATAATCGTAATTAAGGTACCAAGACAGGAGGCCCATCCACACGCTCATTCAAGCAAAGCAGCGGAGATTGTCCTGCAGATACCGACAAGCAGGGCGCACGGCGCAGCGCAGATCGGGGGTACAGTTTTGATGCCAAGTAGGGCGTGAAAGCAGAACTCATGAAGGCTTTGAACTATCTGTTTGAACCTCGTCCAGAGGTATGCGGACCAGACGCTCTCCTGGCGCCGAACCAGGAACCAGCTCGGATTCCTCTGAATCTGACTGTGCGGATTGCTGTCTGTTTGCCACTACAAGAGATTAACATACAACAGTCGGACTAGCATCATAAACCCACAAAAGAGACCTAGTATACGAAACATATTCGGCCACTGTTCAAGCACTTGGCCGTGGACTATGAGGTCTCCAGTTAAACGACAATCACATATTCCGGAGAATCCATACTCACCCTGGCCTGCATCTGCCATTACTTCGCAGTCGTCACCAAGACCCTCGATGCGCTTCACGAAGGTCGCGCTAGCGCGTTCCAGAGCGGCGACGGCTTCATATTCCTTCTTCTTTTCCAGTAGACGGTTCATTGCAGCTGCATTATTCGCTTGGGACGCTAGTGAAGTCGCATGGGACATGCGAGTAGGGGCCACGGATTGTCGCATGTTTCGAACGATGGTGTTCGCAGATTGTTTTGAAGATGCTGTGGGGTTCATAACTCAGATAAGATGTCGTGGCAGGTCACGTGGTAAATGTTGCCTTCTGAAGTTTCGGTTTCAGCCCCGGCCGAGCTTTGGCAGGCGCATTAATCACATACTTGACGCGCCTGATAGCCCGTACGCCTACCTTTCAAGCACATCCTCCGCCTGCATCATGCCTGCCACTCGCTCGTCCAACCGCCAGCACTTGGAACAGCCTTCAAGCCAGCCCTACCAGTCTCACCGCACCCCCGGCCCATCAGGCAGTGGCTCCGAGAAACTGTCAAAGAGAGCTCCTGATGACTCGGAAGTCATCGTATTATCTTCCGACGACGATGAGCCTCTGGCTAAAAGAAAATTATTGTCGAAAAAATCGTCTTCCCGTCCTGCGAGGAAGAAAGCCGCCACCGCAGCGCCTCCTACCATTATTTCCAATGAGGTTCTTGAGATATCGTCCTCCGACGAGAGCCAGCCAGTCGCAAAAGCAACAGCGAAGAAACATCCTCAAACCTCCGATGCTACACTCAAGGATCTCCAACGCACCATCAAGAACCTCCAAGAGGTCCTTTTTACCCCTTTTTTCTCTACTCCTTTGTTGCTGACGTTATGTGACCCCTGCCACAGCAACTCAAACAGTCCGACCAGGGAGCTGCCTCATCATCTCAAGAAATTGCGGAACTCAAGCACAAGATCTCCCTAAGTGAAGATGTAAGTCGCTGCCATTTTTCCTTTGTAAATTTTAATCCCTCTAATCGATCCCATTTAGAAGGCCTTATCGGAACTGGAGGAACACATCTCATGCGAGGTGTGCACACTCAAGATGTGGAACCCATACCTGTCAGTGTTCCGTCGTTCTCTCGTCCTAACACACCCTTATTCCGTGGTCCTAGTCTGCCCGACTGCGGGCATTGTTTCTGCCAAAACTGCCTCGTCGACTGGTTCAGCACGACGCAAGCCCAACATATGCAAGCCAATCCTCAGTACGACGCCAATCGTGCTGCTCTTGCCGGCCAACTCCGTGGCCTCATACACAGCGTCCATAACATCCAAGCGCTCGTGGGTCCGCACGGGCACCAACATGTGCAAGCCATGCTCACGCAGTTCCACCGCCTTCAACCAGAGTACACTTGTCCGTCATGCAGAAAAGAAGCTGTACATAAACCCGTCGAAGATTTCCGGTTGAAAGCTCTGGTGAGGGAGATCGCGGGGTCGATGGGTGAGTCAAGCCCCCGGAAAGAACTATTGCGAAATCGCGGAGTTCCCAGTTCGGGTCCATTTGATGCCTTCTTCCCTACACCGACAATGGGAAGGTAACCTTTTCATTTGCTTTTCATCCTAATGGTTCTTGCGATTCAAAGGCCTTATGATACAGTCTCGGCTAAATAGATATTCTATGATGCTTTATTAGTATACTTAAGGTCGATATGTAACTTACTGTACACAATGGATGTGTAGTAACGCAGGAGACAGCATCATGACAACATGCATGGAGAACAAAAACAACAGGATAGATCAAACATAATCTATAAATATCTATTTCTTTTTCGCTCGAGTCTTCGTGGTCTTCGACTTTTTGGCATCAGGTTTCCCGGGTATCGGCCCCTCGACAATATCCACTTCATCGTCCACGTCCGCCGCTTTCCTCTTCCGTGACTTGGTCCCTACTGGCCTCCCTGCAGTACTCCCCTCCTCCATCGCATCGCTGATAGTCGATCCAGACATCTTATTCGTCCCTCCCAACCCCGGACTCTGCCGCATCGAGGAAATACTCCCATGGGCAGACCCCCTCGATCTCACAGACGATGCGGGTGATGCTCTCCTCGATCCTGCCCCCGAGCCCGGACGGTTATGCCCAAGAAAGACAGGCAAAGTTCCCACCTCGTCCGCACCCTCGTCTTTACCCTCGCCTTCACTCCCGCCTGCCTGTACATCGCGATGTGCCTCTAATCTCGTCTCGCGCCAATCGCGTCTATAAATAGTCTCCGATGATAACCCGTCCTCGAAAGAGCGCATATCCCCCTCGAGACGCATATTTGCGTCATTATCGTCGTCATCGTCATCGTTGTCGTTATCCTTCGAGGAGGAGGAGGAAGGTATAGGCGGCAGGATGTGATCTCCCGTCGGACGCGCTGCGAAGAGCTCGAGGGAGAGCGATCCAGAGTTCTTGATCGCGGTCTGGCGTGGACGTTTGGCATCCTCCTCGACGGCTGGTTCGCCCAGGTTCTCTATCCATTCCCAAGGTCGGTTTTGGACAGGTGAGCCGTACGTCAGCTGACCCGATGCGTCGCGGTAGGCATGTACGAGATTCTTGACGACATTGTTGGGAGGTAGGTGCGATAACAACGTACAGAGTTGATGATGAAATTCGGAGGGGATGTCAGGAGGGAACTCGTACTCGGGCATGGTGGGATAGTGTTTGAAGAGGTCGGGCACACTCGATTTTGAATGTGAGTTGAGTTCTGTTGAGTACATCAGAAACCTGCCAGGGATAAGATCACCAAACATACCATCGATGACAAAGTATAACGTGTCAATAAGCAATGGGAACGCGACTTCGTCCAAATGAGATCCTGAAGCGTGAGCCTGCCCTGGCCTTAGTATCATCATACCTGTTAACAATGCACCCACGTACCAAAGCCAAGCGGAACAGGACCAGCGAAACTGTCTCGTACTGTTCGCGGAACGTTATAGTCCACGGGCTGCTAAATCCGAGGTTGAATTGCAACAATCGCGCAAGGAATATCACGCTTTGCGTCATTTGTCTCGGCGTACTTGCACCCCCGGCAGCAAACATCGGCTGAACAACGCAAAGCGTTTCGCATATGGCCTTGCCCAGCCGTTCTTGGGAGGTGGGATCAAGTTGGAAGATTGACCCCTTCATACGGAGAGGCTCCGTAACATGTGACAGGAGGCGTAGTATCTCCCCTGCGCGGTCGACACGCTCTGCGAGCGCATCGGGTGAGAACGGGGCAGATGGACGAGTCAGGATCTCGACGAGGCGCTTGAACCCGTTGTTGACAAACTGGAGCACAATCAGCAAGTTTGCATTGGACACGACACATGAAATCACCTTCTCGGCCACAGGACCATCGATTTCCTTGGCTATTTCTGCGATGAAATAAGCCTCATCGGATGCCATTGAATGATGGAATAGCATAGACGTCATCTTGTCCAGGGATGCGCTGGCAGCCTGTTTCGTTGAATTGTGTGCCATGGCTCTACCCAATTGTCTCAGTCCGAACTGGAGCTGAACAGCGGTAGCCGCCAGACGCCATGGGCTGAGCACTGATGAAATCCCGCTGCTCAAAAACGCATTCACGTCGGTGCCTATAAAGCCAATTCATACCTCAGAACAAGCAAGGCTGATGATAAAAGGAAACATCATACCCTCGCTCGAGTCGCTTAGTATGACCTTTAATGCGCTAACAAGTGGTTCAAACAACGTCTCTCCGATAGTCCCAGATTGAATAGGTTGTTCAAACGCTCTCCGTATAACATCCAAATCACGATACGCAGCCAGTCGGAACTGCCGACTCTCGCACGTTTTTACTCGAAGTTCCTTAGCCATTTCTCGAAGGCCTAGTGGAATGAACTCGTTATGCTCGAGAAGCACAAGTGTGGGTATTTCAGCGGCGAGGAAGGTGAAGTGTGGTTCGCCGAAGGTGTCCTGGCGTCGGGTATAGAATCCGTGGATTTCCAACAAGGTGTTAGGCAGTGTGGACGATATCTGACACTCTGTTTTGAGGATTAAACAATCGAAGAGCGCATTCGCAGATTGTACATAGATTGCCAGGGATTGCGCTTGCTGAGCCGACGTGACGCTTGCGCACAAGGTCCATGCAGGATAAACAAGGCCACGGAGGATAGTTGTCGATGGGAGCGCACCGTGAGCGCACAAGAAAAGCAGTATGACGGAGCATACATCCCATGCATCTCCCGTTAATGCCAGGATTTCCCCCTTGCCAGTTCCAAGGAACCACCGTAATACCTGTTCGTCGATACCAGCTGGGAGGTGCTGATCAACGTGCAGGAGGAACTGAGCATACCGCAGGGCGATTGTGTGACGTTTGACAATATCATCTGTCATGAATGGTACCTGACGTAGCGAGGCCACAGTATTGTCCCAAACCTTCCAGCCCCAGTCCGATGCAGTCCTATACTTGTACCACAAGCTATTGGCAAGGATCGACGGCGCGTCCGGTTTTGGGTCTTCTGCCAACAGCAAGATTTCTGGCAGAGCTAGTGGAACCATGTCAGCGTCGGCAGTGTCCGGAGCAAGTGCCTGGATGGGGATTAGAACGTAGCTCGCCAGATTCATTGTGTACGACCCACGTGAGCGAAGGAGGAGATATCCGCTGCGACAAGGGTTCTCGCAGCTTCGTCTAGGTGTCGACCAGCGTCCATCTCAACTAGTAGGACCAAAAGGAATCTCACTTGCATCCCTCGGTTCCTCCAAACTACATGAGCAGTATAAAGGGCGTTTGTGATTGTACTGATCGCATTCATTGAAGTCCAGACGGTGGCGAAACGATGGAATACCTCCCCGACCGCGGTGACGACGCGAGCGTGAGATGTCTGGGACAGTACTGACAGACTCAGCTAGAGAGAGAGTAAATGATCAGCCCGTGCTGTTCTACCACATCTGTAGATCAAGTTCACCTCGAGCAACGAGCCATAGCATCTTGTAGCGCACAACAATTCTACCACGGTGCTGTACGTCTGCAGAACGGCAGCCTCGTCGAACTTGTCGGATCTGTAAACGGTAAGGCCGTGTGCAGAAAATATCGGGGCGACACTCACACATTGGCAAATTTTTGGTAGTTCGGGAGAAGCCATTGCCTGTATATCTTGACTTGCTCAAACCGTGGCGCATGGAGGGCTGTGCGACAACTATCATGGAGAACCGAAAGACAGGTGAATGGCGAAATTGATATCCCTTGACCGAGATTCTGTGAGCTTAACAAAGAGTAATATGGCACCCAACGTACCTCCAAAAACAAGCGGCAGAACAGCTCGAATCTCGCGGCGCATCTCCCGTTCACAAACATCTTCAGGCGTTTCGCGGGCACGTGCACCATGAAGAATTAATTTGCGTTGATGCGACAGTGGTAAAGTTGTATTGTGGAGCGGAATCCAGCGAAGGAACTCGCGATGCTTCGAGGCAAACTCTGCTGGCTTTGAGGAGCAGTCAAAACAAGTATACGTGATTTCGTTGTTGGTGGCTTACTTCAGAACATGATAGACCAGGTTCGCCTCGTGCAACCAGCCTTTGGATGTAAGCTGCATAGTCAAACAGGCCATTCTTGACGAGTTTTCCGAAGAGAGCTGCAACGGATCCGATATTTGCGCTGTCAGCTGCCACTTCACTATTGTCCAGCCAGTCGAATAAATAATCTTGCAGAGCGGCACAAGACAGCTCACGACGTGCCGTGTGTTCCCGATGTTGCAGGAGGAGAGTGCAGGCGGCAGAGGGACGGTGGGGCCCGAATTGAAGCGGCGTGACCGCCCAGGTAAGTAGAATGTCAAGTTTCTCGGTGAAGTTAGAAGATGAACAGTCAGTTGAATGGCATTGGAAGAAACTGATCGTGGACATATCGGTCGCGCGGGCGATGGAGTTGAGGGTCTTGAACAATTGAATGTGGTATACTTGTATTGAGAAAATGGATGAATAGACCCACCTGAATATCAACGACCATCGAACCAAGACGCTCCAAAACGCGAGGAGGGAGATTGCGGAACAGCATTGCGTCATTCCGCCTTTGGATATCTGACGAGTTATCAAGAAGCATTCGGTGTATTTCGCGTTGTCGCTGATCTCCAGGTGCATGATTGTCACCAACGTCATCTGAAAGGATCGAGACCAAAAGCGACGAGTGAGTAACCCAAGTGGTAGGGCTCACGAACGCATCCGGAAGGCTGAGGCAAACTCGCTGCATGGATAAGCATGTGACTGAAGGGAGCAGCAATCTACTCACCTGTAAAAGGGTAACAAGCAACCCATCCAACTTGAGTAGCTGTCCTTGAGCAGATGTTCGGATCTGCAGATGAGATGTGAGGAGCAAACCACAACCACCAATAATCCACCTACTTCAGTGAGCTTGGCGAGGCACGCATCGACGAAAGGTTTGGTGAGTGCGCGGCTAGCAAGCA
Organism: Paxillus ammoniavirescens; assembly: GCA_014904835.1. NCBI lineage: Eukaryota > Fungi > Basidiomycota > Agaricomycetes > Boletales > Paxillaceae > Paxillus > Paxillus ammoniavirescens. Next base: position 20,885 of record MU121173.1, read on the forward strand.
TCCCGTCCAGGTATTCGTCTGCGAGATGGGCTACGAACCCGGCTTGGGCAAGATTGCAGGTGGTCATTTGCTGAACTAACCACACAAGAAACGTGTGGCTGTCCACGAGCCCATCCGCATAGAATGGTCTAAGCAACTGCAGACTGTTGAAATTGGATCACGAGATCAACTTTCGGCACATCATACACGCTTACCAGTAAGTAAAACGTGAAACCCATCGTTCGCGAGTTTCAGAATCCGACAACACGCCTTTGAATGACTGCTTGATGTTCAATCCCAGACGAGGAGCACTCGGAAGTGCGATATCGGCAAGCTGCTTCTTGAGGTAACTTGTGACGACGTTCGTCCAGTCGATACTATACTGTGTAGGATTATAATTTGGTTTATTCCGTAGACCGACCTAGAAGATAGATCAGATGTATGGATCTCTGACTGAGTATCAACATACCGTCTCGTTCGCACCGAAGACTCTCAAGAACCACAGTGCACGAGGGATTGCCACGTTGTTAGATTGAAGCAGGTCCAGAAGGTCGTGCCCTTTCGCCCCATGCGGCACACTCTTACCGAGTTTGTGCAATGGGACATCATCGTTCGCGAGGTCAGCGAACCAAGCTTGTCGTTTTGCGTCATTGAGTGTAACACGAGATGGAATCTTGAAAAGCCAAGGACTGCACTTGCAGTAAGTGGCACGAGCCTTACGAAGCAGAAGGCAGACTCACGGCATAGCGGGTATATTCTCAGCACGACGAGTAAATATCTCGCCCATTACGGTCTCCAACTGGGTGAGTGCTGCATGGTCGAAGACACGACTTCCTTTGGGATCGACCTGCGACAGGGCTTCGGTAACCCCTGAGAGCTCTGACTATCACCAATTGAGAGAACAAGGAGAAGGTAATAACTTATGTGCTTACTTGAACATATGGGCTGAGAATAAATCCAGTCTTGACATTACTTTCGGATAATATGTCCTCATCCTGCCCAGGGTGCGGAGGATGGAAACCGGGGTAGCCTAGAAACCTTATACATGAACTGGCATGTGCTCTGGCCGCGAGTTACTCACCGACGTCGGCAGATTTATGAGATGGTGGGATCCATAAAGGTGGATGAGATTCGTAAATGGGGAAGGGATCCTTGTCGCGTTTCGTGCTATTTTTCGTCATAGACCTGGTTCAGTCGTTCGTTCCGATGACAACGATGCGGCCAATAGTATATACACAAATGGGCACGTCTAGCAACGTCGGTGTTATCTATGACGAGTCACGACGAGGACATGGGCTTTGAGGTTTGGAGCTTGGTAGCCAATCGAATGGCAGTTCATGAATTGCCTACTGCTAGTTTACCACGCTCCGACTGATAGAAGACCAGTACTGCCGAATCCCGATGTTACGTGTGCCTTCTTCTAACGGTCATGCCAGTGATATGATATGCTAAGTACGTGCAATAATGTTATAATGAGTGTAGACAAATCGACAGCAGGAATCAGTGAGCACGAAGCTCGTCCTCGCTTCTGTTGCTGTTGGAGTCTAGAGCACGAGGTCTCTCGGGCATCATTTTCAAGGGAAACCCACTACTGACTCTGTGCTCAGTACGAACAACGCTAACTTCAACGGGCTGTGGTGTGGGTAAATCTGTCGCGAGTATAACGTGCGACCGGCGGGTTACGATCCCAAACCGTGCAATGATGAGTAGGGGTGAAATAGTCTAGGAGAGATTCGATTATTGGTGAGGTGAAGCCCCAGATCCCGAACAAGGGACTGGATACCCACCGCGAGCTGGGTAGCGATCCCAATGCCAACGATGCCAACAGGATGTCCAGAGGAGTATAGTATGAACATAATCGTAGTAGACGTTGTGATTAACGCTCCGCATTCTACGATGATAAGAATGCTCGACTTGTAATCGAAGTGTGTCGAGAGGCTGGTCATTCTTCTTGCAGCCTTCCACAACCGCTTGGCGATTAAAAGCGTTGTCACTAGGTTTACCGCCGTCTCGAACCCCCAACCGGCCAGGCTGAACACATGTACATTGTAGGATCGACTAGTGGCCGTCAAGGGTTCAAAGCCAGAGACAGCGACTGAAGATACACCTAAAGGAGCGGTAGTTTCTGGTGTTCATAGAGTAACCGAGATTACTCACATATGTGCGCCACCCATAAAATCAGCTGACGGATGATTCGAGGTCAATCTTACAATCGTACAAAGCGAAGCGGACACACCGAGGGAATGCATATCTTGATATTTTTGTCATACAGCATATATAAACGCCAAATCTTAAGGTCCATGTGGTTAATATTAGTGCAGGAATTGTTGAACTGAGTTTCGGGCGAACCAACAAAAGTTCTTCGATGAATGACTGGTAGATCAGACACGGAACATCAAGAGTACGTCAATGAAAAAAGGAAACAAGTAGCATAAACAGAACAATCTCACGTTGGTGATGTAGACAGCAAATCCTGCAATAAATAGATCGTTTCCACCTGGATCCGAGTAATAGCTATCAGCTCCGTAGAGAGAAGAAGTGAGAGCTTGGAGAAGTTCGGCAATGCTGATGCTCGCACGTGCCGCGGCCAGCAAGAACTGTACAAGGCTCGTAAAGAGAAGAATTCTACAGAAGGGGTGTCATGAGCTAGGGTGTCGCCGCTTAGGAAAGCCTATTACCTGCGGGCTGGGGCCGCATGCCCCCACAGCACGTAGACACAGAATATAAACAAAATACAACTGCAAAGAACAGACAAGATTGCATCAGTCACGTGGGTTTTGCGCTGTAGAGCATACCTACTTCATTCCTCAGTAAGATGTATGGTCAGCGAGAACTCGAGGCACGGAAAACACGACAGCGTACCAAAGAAGATCGCCTCAAGCCACCCACAGGTGAGATACATATGCGCCAGCGTTTGCTTCATCATTGAACTAACCGCGGACGGGCTAACAATGCATCTCGTGACCTCGCCTCGAGATGTGCACCTGCTCAGCAAGCTGGACGTCGTGTGGCAAATGATTTTGCCATACCTGGACAAAGAAGCCAACCCCTGTGACGCGTCAGCGCCGCCAACACAGAGAAAATGTTACGAACTTTCTGGAGTGTTACAAGTTGCAATCAGAGTTCGAGGACGCCACGCACATCCGAGGGGTCGCGTGACCAAATACCAAGTACTTACAAGCCACTGCAGTCAAGTTGATCGATCGGTGTGGCACCAGAGCCGACTAGTATAAAATGAAGCACTCCTATGCTAACAGAACCTAAGGGAGATATACGCCGGACTTGAGAAATAACTACATATTGTGATGAGGGCGAGAGGCTCAGCAGGAAAGATGAGTGAATGAGTTGCGACTCCGTAAAGGCGTCCTGTGACCGGATGACACATAGTACTAGGTTCCGAGACTTCTGACTCGGATCGTCAGATAGCATGCTACTGTACTTATGTACCATCAAACCTGAACCGCATCCCATCTCAGTTAAAGTGATTGCTGAACCGACAATTTTGGGACTGGAACTCCTGCAAAACGATTCAGATCCGACTAATTGCATCTACCTGAGGTTCGTGCTGGGTTCTTGATCGGGGCACGGGGCTCAAGAAAATGGAATTTTCAGAACGCCACGCTCAAGTTGAAGGATTTGGTTACTCTGAGTGTGAGCTTGGCGGTGCGAAATCGCAATTGGCCTACCACGCGGAATTCGGAGGTATAAATGAAGCTAGTCATTTGATTGGTTAACAAAGTTAGGCTATGTCACTGGCTTATTAATACTATTGGGTCATAACTTACTCACAACTGCTCTCCACATTTTTCTTTCAACACTTATCCTTATCATCACTCACAGCGATGAGTGGAGAAGCAGAACCTCTTCTTCGCAGTGAAGAATCTGGGCAACGAAATTATGCACATGACGACGCCGAATTCGAGGCCGCCAAGCAGCGAGCGCATGCTCTCCGTATTCGCTCCATTGTCTGGGCTGTCTTGGGTGTAGTCTTTATCGTAGGCGTCGTACTCGCTCTCGCCGCCCCCGGTCACTTGAGGGATCATGGTTGGTCAGGGCAATTGCCAAGGGATCCAGACTTGGCCGCTCAGAGGTTGCTCGATTCTGCTCCTGTTATAGTACGTCTCTGCTAGGTTTCCTTGTTGCCGCTGGCTCACCCCGACGTAGGACGGTCATATTGGTCGGTTTCAATCTTGCGATTGGCATACCTTCGTCTTATAATTGTAAAGATTTGCCGGAGCTTGTGAGGTTTGGTTGGCGAAACAATGTCTCCGACGTCCCTCTTGATAGCAAGATGCCGATGCACGTTGATATCGCTCGCCTTACGGAGGGCAAAGTAGGAGGATTCTTTTGGTACGTTTGCCAGACATAGGTCGAGGGTTGCGTGAACTGAAATTGTGTGCAGGTCTGTGTATGTAAGCTGTGCGGACAGCTCAGATGAAGGCAAGGACTTCCTCAATGCAACGTGGAGAGTGCGGTGTGTATATCCAATTCGCTCATCTCCGCTGCCGTATTTAATGATAGATTCTAGTGACACGCTTGAACAAATTGACGTCGCCAAAGGCTTGATCGAGAAGTATCCGGATGTAAGAGTCTTGGTCCCAACCATGCCTGTTCGCGACTAATTGCGCTTCAGACGTTCAGCTATGCACTGAGCTCAGAAGACGTCAAACAATCCATTTCCCAGGGTAAAATTGCTAGTTTACTGGGTGTCGAGGGGTGAGGCTTCAGGGACCCATATAAGTTCTACACAGCTTTCACTAACAGCGTTTGCAGTGGTCACCAACTAGGAAACTCTATCTCAGTCCTTCGCCAATATTACGCCCTTGGTGTTCGATATGTGACCCTCACACACATGTGTCATAACGCATTCGCAGATTCGGCAGGTTTCTTGATTCACATCCCCCCATTGCACTATGGCCTGAGGTAGGAAACTGTTTTCTACCACCCGAAATACTCGTGTGTGACGCATCTATCCAGCCCTTTTGGATTTAAACTCGTCGAAGAGATGAACCGGATCGGGATGCTGGTCGATCTGTCGCATACCTCCGACATGACCGCCACGCAAGCGATCTTGCACTCTAAAGCACCAGTCATCTGGTCCCACTCCTCAGCGCGGGCTGTGCACAATGTAGCTCGCAATGTTCCCGATGAAGTGCTCAGTCTCATTGGTAGCGGTGAAGGGCAGAAAGATGGTGTCGTCATGGTTTGTTTCGCACGTGGATCTCATTTTGCGCGTCTTGAATGCCTTGATAGGTCAACTTTGCACCTTACTTTGTCGCACCTGAGGGCAGGGCTAACGTGAAGACCGTGGCCGATCATATCGACCACATCGCAGAGGTTGCGGGCAAAAAGCAGTAAGATTCTGACCCAGCATTCAGTTATTTGTTGTCAGAGGATAAACTTCTTTATAGTGTCGGTATTGGAAGCGATTATGACGGAATTGGATCCACCCCCGAAGGACTGGAGGATGTATCAAAGTATCCTGCGCTCGTAAGTTCAGAGTGTTGTTGTATCGAGACAATATCTTAGCATATCATCAGATCGCCGAGTTGTATCGCCGAGGCTGGGATAAGTTCGAGCTTGCAGGTCTGACCGGAGGAAATGTCCTCCGGGTCTTCGCAGGTGCAGAGAAGGTCGCCCGTGATTTGCAGGCCGCGGGCACTCCGGCTGTTTATGATATTTATGACAAGAGGGAAGATCTGCCATTGAGAAGAGAGTTGTAACTGTACACGATTTGTGGTCAAGGCTTGGGAGGGGTCAGGTTGCCATGTGTTATCTTATCAACCCAACAACGCTTAAGGTCGTATCATGAATTCACTTGTAATCCATTATCCTGCAGAGTTGTTTGGGCATTCTCTGAGTCTCTCGCTGGGGCCACTTAAATCCAGCTGCAGTGGTGACTCGGACAGTGATGGCATGGCGCGGCAACTTGAATGATCGGCATAGCATCCGCACGATAGGTACGCATCCGAATTCGGCGAAGAAGGAACCTTTATGAACTTCCGTTTCACCGTTTCACCTTGCATCGTCTCTGTCCAGGGGACTACAACAAGAGGCAATCTTGGTACACTGCAATCTATGGTGAAAGTGGAGCATTAGTATCGGATTACTAACATGCGCAGCTCGTCGGCGCATTGTCATTGTACGTCACATGAACGCACGCAATCATAGGCTATGGCTGGAGTCATTCGATGCACGATCAATCACGGTGCCGGTATAGCCCCGACCAGATATAAATACGTCCAGGATGCACTGATGCAAAGAACAGTCGCCCCTCAGTGACTTTACTTTTGACATTGGGACCCAGGATTGTATCATGACACATGCTACTCTGTTGTTGTTGCTGGCCGGAAGTTTGGCCAGTGCATCTGCGAGGCCCTATTGGGAACGTTCATCACCGACCGTGACGCTGGACAGCGCTACCGTTACAGGGATCTCGTCCGGATCCGTGAACCAGTTCCTTGGCATCCCGTTCGCCCAACCCCCGTACGACCCTTTGATTGATCAACACCGTTGCTTTCCACTGACCGGAACACAGGATAGGAAACCTTCGCTTCCA